>CAWUFW010017514.1:0-258337 GCA_963921515.1 Calotriton arnoldi | reverse complement strand
TCGTGCCAAATCCAACCAGTATGTGTGTGTGCTTGAGGAATAGATGGCTGTGCAGTAATCTTTGTCTTTTAGTCTGTCTGCCAAGGTGTACATTCCGTCTAAGAATAACCTACCAACTGTAGATATTGTCGTAAACGAAACACCCATGGGAGTACATGGTGATATCTCTCTTGTGGATCCCAACAAGTTATGGTACCCACAATGTCCTGCAAACCTCAAAATGTCTGTCACATTTTCCTTGCAATATTGTGCCAAAATTTTCACGCTGCAGAAATAAACAACACATTATCTCAAAATGACCTGGTTTTGCAAAGGGGATCACCTGGGTTTTTGGCCCGGGGCTCGGCGGCCACATAGGGAAACCTACCAAACCCACACATTTCTGAAAAGTAGACACCCGGGGCTTCCAGGGAGGTATGGCTTGCGTGGATCCCCCAACGTTTCCTTACCCAGAATCCCCTGCAAACCTCACTTTTAGCTGAAAAAATCACTTTTTTCACACATTTTTGTGTGGGAAAGTGTGGCATCACTGGCCTCACACAAATTTCCTACCACCCAGCGTTCCCCCAGGTCTCCCGATAAAAATGGTGCCTCACTTGTGTGGGAGGCCCAAGTACCCGCGACAGGCAAGGGCCCACAACGTATTGAGGCGACCTCAAAATGGCCTTTCACAAAACCACCTGGTTTTGCAAGGGGGGTCACCTTGGTATTTGGCCCCGTGCTCGGCGGCCATCTAGGGAAACCTACCAAACCCACACATTTCTGAAAAGTAGACACCCGGGGCTTCCAGGGAGGTATGGCTTGCGTGGATCCCCCAACGTTTCCTTACCCAGAATCCCCTGCAAACCTCACTTTTAGCTGAAAAAATCACTTTTTTCACACATTTTTGTGTGGGAAAGTGTGGCATCACTGGCCTCACACAAATTTCCTACCACCCAGCGTTCCCCCAGGTCTCCCGATAAAAATGGTGCCTCACTTGTGTGGGAGGCCCAAGTACCCGCGACAGGCAAGGGCCCACAACGTATTGAGGCGACCTCAAAATGGCCTTTCACAAAACCACCTGGTTTTGCAAGGGAGTCACCTGGGTTTTTGGCCCAGTGCTCGGCGGCCATCTAGGGAAACCTACCAAACCCACACATTTCTGAAAAGTAGGCACCCGGGGGCTTCCAGGGAGGTATGGCTTGCGTGGATCCCCCAACGTTTCCTTACCCAGAATCCCCTGCAAACCTCACTTTTAGCTGAAAAAATCACTTTTTTCACACATTTTTGTGTGGGAAAGTGTGGCATCACTGGCCTCACACAAATTTCCTACCACCCAGCGTTCCCCCAGGTCTCCCGATAAAAATGGTGCCTCACTTGTGTGGGAGGCCCAAGTACCCGCGACAGGCAAGGGCCCACAACGTATTGAGGCGACCTCAAAATGGCCTTTCACAAAACCACCTGGTTTTGCAAGGGGGTCACCTGGGTTTTTGGCCCCGTGCTCGGCGGCCATCTAGGGAAACCTACCAAACCCACACATTTCTGAAAAGTAGACACCCGGGGCTTCCAGGGAGGTATGGCTTGCGTGGATCCCCCAACGTTTCCTTACCCAGACATTTGTTGATGTTGCCTCAAAACGTTTTGTGTCCTTGCATGTCGCGGGTACTTGGGCCTCCCACACAAGTGAGGCACCATTTTTATCGGGAGACCTGGGGAACGCTGGGTGGTAGGAAATTTGTGTGACGCCAGTGATGCCACACTTTCCCACACAAAAATGTGTGAAAAAGTGATTTTTTCAGCTAAAATTGAGGTTTGCAGGGGATTCTGGGTAAGGAAACGTTGGGGGATCCACGCAAGCCATACCTCCCTGGAAGCCCCCGGGTGTCTACTTTTCAGAAATGTGTGGGTTTGGTAGGTTTCCCTAGATGGCCGCCGAGCACGGGGCCAAAACCCAGGTGACTCCCTTGCAAAACCAGGTCGCTTTGTGAAAGGCCATTTTGAGGTCGCCTCACTACGTTGTGGGTATGGGTGGGCGGAATTTGCGTAGTCGCGCTACGCAAAGCTCCGCGAAACGGTAAAAAATCTCCGCGAGCACGCAAAAGTTCCGCAAACACGCGGAATTGCTTGTTCCGCCCGTTCGCGATGCTTTTTTCCTGTTCGCGAACGCTGTTTGCGTGCTCGAGGAGAAATATCTCGCGAACACGCATTTTGAAAGCGCGAACAAGCAAATAATTCCGCGAAGTCGCGGATCGTGGAATTCTTGGTAATTTCGCGTTCTCCGCGGAACGCGAAATTACCCAAATTCCGCAAATTCCGCGAGCGGAACGGAAATTATTGCCCAGGCCTAGTTGTGGGCCCTTGCCTGTCGCGGGTACTTGGGCCTCCCACACAAGTGAGGCACCATTTTTATCGGGAGACCTGGGGGAATGCTGGGTGGTAGGAAATTTGTGTGAGGCCAGTGATGCCACACTTTCCCACACAAAAATGTGTGAAAAAGTGATTTTTTCAGCTAAAAGTGAGGTTTGCAGGGGATTCTGGGTAAGGAAACGTTGGGGGATCCACGCAAGCCATACCTCCCTGGAAGCCCCGGGTGTCTACTTTTCAGAAATGTGTGGGTTTGGTAGGTTTCCCTAGATGGCCGCTGAGCACGGGGCCAAAACCCAGGTGACCCCCTTGCAAAACCAGGTCGTTTTGTGAAAGGCCATTTTGAGGTCGCCTCACTACGTTGTGGGCCCTTGCCTGTCGCGGGTACTTGGGCCTCCCACACAAGTGAGGCACCATTTTTATCGGGAGACCTGGGGGAACGCTGGGTGGTAGGAAATTTGTGTGAGGCCAGTGATGCCACACTTTCCCACACAAAAATGTGTGAAAAAAGTGATTTTTTCAGCTATAAGTGAGGTTTGCAGGGGATTCTGGGTAAGGAAACGTTGGGGGATCCACGCAAGCCATACCTCCCTGGAAGCCCCCGGGTGTCTACTTTTCAGAAATGTGTGGGTTTGGTAGGTTTCCTAGATGGCCGCTGAGCACGGGGCCAAAACCCAGGTGACCCCCTTGCAAAACCAGGTCGTTTTGTGAAAGGCCATTTTGAGGTCGCCTCACTACGTTGTGGGCCCTTGCCTGTCGCGGGTACTTGGGCCTCCCACACAAGTGAGGCACCATTTTTATCGGGAGACCTGGGGGAACGCTGGGTGGTAGGAAATTTGTGTGAGGCCAGTGATGCCACACTTTCCCACACAAAAATGTGTGAAAAAGTGATTTTTTCAGCTAAAAGTGAGGTTTGCAGGGGATTCTGGGTAGGGAACGTTGGGGGATCCACGCAAGCCATACTTCCCTGGAAGCCCCGGGTGTCTACTTTTCAGAAATGTGTGGGTTTGGTAGGTTTCCTAGATGGCCGCTGAGCACGGGGCCAAAAACCCAGGTGACCCCTTGCAAAACCAGGTGGTTTTGTGAAAGGCCATTTTGAGGTCGCCTCACTACGTTGTGGGCCCTTGCCTGTCGCGGGTACTTGGGCCTCCCACACAAGTGAGGCACCATTTTTATCGGGAGACCTGGGGGAACGCTGGGTGGTAGGAAATTTGTGTGAGGCCAGTGATGCCACACTTTCCCACACACAAATGTGTGAAAAAAGTGATTTTTTCAGCTAAAATTGAGGTTTGCAGGGGATTCTGGGTAAGGAAACGTTGGGGGATCCACGCAAGCCATACCTCCCTGGAAGCCCCCGGGTGTCTACTTTTCACAAATGTGTGTGTTTGGTAGGTTTCTCTAGGTGCCGGCAGAGCTAGGGTTCAAAAATTACAGCTAGGCACTTTGCCAAAAAAGGGTCATTTTTCACTGCGAAATTGAGGTGTGACCACGTTGCGCTTTGCAGCGTTTCCTGTCGCAGGCACTAGGCCGACCCACACAAGTGAGGTACCATTTTTCTCGTAAGACTTTGGGGAACGCGGGGTGGGTGGAAATTTGTGGATCCACGCAGATTCCAGAACTTTCCACCACAGAAATGTGGGGAAAATGTGTTTTTTTTGACAATTTTTTTTGTTTGCAAGGGATTCTGGGTAACAGAACCTGGTGGGAGGCAGTCAAGTCACCCCATCCTGGATTCCCCTGGGTGTCTAGTTTTCAAAAATGTATAGGTTTGCTAGGTTTCCCTAGGTGCCGGCAGAGATAGGGTTCAAAAACTACAGCTAGGCACTTTGCCAAAAAAGGGTCATTTTTCACTGCGAAATTGAGGTGTGACCACGTTGCGTTTTGTGCCGTTTCCTGTCGCAGGCACTAGGCCGACCCACACAAGTGAGGTACCATTTTTCTCGTAAGACTTTGGGGAACGCGGGGTGGGTGGAAATTTGTGGATCCACGCAGATTCCAGAACTTTCCACCACAGAAATGTGGGGAAAATGTGGTTTTTTTGACAATTTTTTATGTTTGCAAGGGATTCTGGGTAACAGAACCTGGTGGGAGGCAGTCAAGTCACCCCATCCTGGATTCCCCTGGGTGTCTAGTTTTCAAAAATGTATAGGTTTGCTAGGTTTCCCTAGGTGCCGGCAGAGGTAGGGTTCAAAAACTACAGCTAGGCACTTTGCCAAAAAAGGGTCATTTTTCACTGCGAAATTGAGGTGTGACCACGTTGCGTTTTGTGCCGTTTCCTGTCGCAGGCACTAGGCCGACCCACACAAGTGAGGTACCATTTTTCTCGTAAGACTTTGGGGAACGCGGGGTGGGTGGAAATTTGTGGATCCACGCAGATTCCAGAACTTTCCACCACAGAAATGTGGGGAAAATGTGGTTTTTTTGACAATGTTTTATGTTTGCAAGGGATTCTGGGTAACAGAACCTGGTGGGAGGCAGTCAAGTCACCCCATCCTGGATTCCCCTGGGTGTCTAGTTTTCAAAAATGTATAGGTTTGCTAGGTTTCCCTAGGTGCCGGCAGAGGTAGGGTTCAAAAACTACAGCTAGGCACTTTGCCAAAAAAGGGTCATTTTTCACTGCAAAATTGAGGTGTGACCACGTTGCGTTTTGCGCCGTTTCCTGTCGCAGGCACTAGGCCGACCCACACAAGTGAGGTACCATTTTTCTCGTAAGACTTTGGGGAACGCGGGGTGGGTGGAAATTTGTGGATCCACGCAGATTCCAGAACTTTCCACCACAGAAATGTGGGGAAAATGTGTTTTTTTGACAATTTTTTATGTTTGCAAGGGATTCTGGGTAACAGAACCTGGTGGGAGGCAGTCAAGCCACCCCATCCTGGATTCCCCTGGGTGTCTAGTTTTCAAAAATGTATAGGTTTGCTAGGTTTCCCTAGGTGCCGGCAGAGGTAGGGTTCAAAAACTACAGCTAGGCACTTTGCCAAAAAGGGTCATTTTTCACTGCGAAATTGAGGTGTGACCACGTTGCGTTTTGCGCCGTTTCCTGTCGCAGGCACTAGGCCGACCCACACAAGTGAGGTACCATTTTTCTCGTAAGTATTTGGGGAACGCGGGGTGGGTGGAAATTTGTGGATCCACGCAGATTCCAGAACTTTCCACCACAGAAATGTGGGGAAAATGTGTTTTTTTGACAATTGTTTATGTTTGTAAGGGATTCTGGGTAACAGAACCTGGTGGGAGGCAGTCAAGTCACCCCATCCTGGATTCCCCTGGGTGTCTAGTTTTCAAAAATGTATAGGTTTGCTAGGTTTCCCTAGGTGCCGGCAGAGGTAGGGTTCAAAAACTACAGCTAGGCACTTTGCCAAAAAAGGGTCATTTTTCACTGCGAAATTGAGGTGTGACCACGTTGCGTTTTGCGCCCTTTCCTGTCGCAGGCACTAGGCCGACCCACACAAGTGAGGTACCATTTTTCTCGTAAGACTTTGGGGAACGCGGGGTGGGTGGAAATTTGTGGATCCACGCAGATTCCAGAACTTTCCACCACAGAAATGTGGGGAAAATGTGTTTTTTTGACAATTTTTTATGTTTGCAAGGGATTCTGGGTAACAGAATTTGGTGGGAGGCAGTCAAGTCACCCCATCCTGGATTTCCCTGGGTGTCTAGTTTTCAAAAATGTATAGGTTTGCTAGGTTTCCCTAGGTGCCGGCAGAGGTAGGGTTCAAAAACTACAGCTAGGCACTTTGCCAAAAAAGGGTCATTTTTCACTGCGAAATTGAGGTGTGACCACGTTGCGTTTTGCGCCGTTTCCTGTCGCAGGCACTAGGCCGACCCACACAAGTGAGGTACCATTTTTCTCGTAAGACTTTGGGGAACGCGGGGTGGGTGGAAATTTGTGGATCCACGCAGATTCCAGAACTTTCCACCACAGAAATGTGGGGAAAATGTGTTTTTTTGACAATCTTTTATGTTTGCAAGGGATTCTGGGTAACAGAACCTGGTGGGAGGCAGTCAAGTCACCCAATCCTGGATTCCCCTGGGTGTCTAGTTTTCAAAAATGTATAGGTTTGCTAGGTTTCCCTAGGTGCCGGCAGAGGTAGGGTTCAAAAACTACAGCTAGGCACTTTGCCAAAAAGGGTCATTTTTCACTGCGAAATTGAGGTGTGACCACATTGGGTTTTGCGCCGTTTCCTGTCGCAGGCACTAGGCCGACCCACACAAGTGATGTACCATTTTTCTCGTAAGTATTTGGGGAACGCGGGGTGGGTGGAAATGTGTGGATCCACGCAGATTCCAGAACTTTCCACCACAGAAATGTGGGGAAAATGTGGTTTTTTGACAATTTTTATGTTTGCAAGGGATTCTGGGTAACAGAACCTGGTGGGAGGCAGTCAAGTCACCCCATCCTGGATTCCCCTGGGTGTCTAGTTTTCAAAAATGTATAGGTTTGCTAGCTTTCCCTAGGTGCCGGCAGAGGTAGGGTTCAAAAACTACAGCTAGGCACTTTGCCAAAAAGGGTCATTTTTCACTGCGAAATTGAGGTGTGACCACGTTGTGTTTTGCGCCGTTTCCTGTCGCAGGCACTAGGCCGACCCACACAAGTGAGGTACCATTTTTCTCATAAGACTTTGGGGAACCCGGGGTGGGTGGAAATTTGTGGATTCACGCAGATTCCAGAACTTTCCACCACAGAAATGTGGGGAAAATGTGGTTTTTTTGACAATTTGTTATGTTTGCAAGGGATTCTGGGTAACAGAACCTGGTGGGAGGCAGTCAAGTCACCCCATCCTGGATCCCCCTGGTTGTCTAGTTTTCAAAAATGTATAGGTTTGCTAGGTTTCCCTAGGTGCCGGCAGAGGTAGGGTTCAAAAACTACAGCTAGGCACTTTGCCAAAAAAGGGTCATTTTTCACTGCAAAATTGAGGTGTGACCACGTTGCGTTTTGCGCCGTTTCCTGTCGCAGGCACTAGGCCGACCCACACAAGTGAGGTACCATTTTTCTCGTAAGACTTTGGGGAACGCGGGGTGGGTGGAAATTTGTGGATCCACGCAGATTCCAGAACTTTCCACCACAGAAATGTGGGGAAAATTTGGTTTTTTTGACAATTTTTTATGTTTGCAAGGGATTCTGGGTAACAGAACCTGGTGGGAGGCAGTCAAGTCACCCCATCCTGGATTCCCCAGGGTGTCTAGTTTTCAAAAATGTATAGGTTTGCTAGGTTTCCCTAGGTGCCGGCAGAGCTAGGGTTCAAAAACTACAGCTAGGCACTTTGCCAAAAAGGGTCATTTTTCACTGCGAAATTGAGGTGTGACCACGTTGCGTTTTGCGCCGTTTCCTGTCGCAGGCACTAGGCCGACCCACACAAGTGAGGTACCATTTTTCTCGTAAGACTTTGGGAAACGCGGGGTGGGTGGAAATTTGTGGATCCATGCAGATTCCAGAACTTTCCACCACAGAAATGTGGGGAAAATGTGTTTTTTTGACAATTGTTTATGTTTGCAAGGGATTCTGGGTAACAGAACCTGGTGGGAGGCAGTCAAGTCACCCCATCCTGGATTCCCCTGGGTGTCTAGTTTTCAAAAATGTATAGGTTTGCTAGGTTTCCCTAGGTGCCGGCAGAGGTAGGGTTCAAAAACTACAGCTAGGCACTTTGCCAAAAAAGGGTCATTTTTCACTGCGAAATTGAGGTGTGACCACGTTGCGTTTTGCGCCGTTTCCTGTCGCAGGCACTAGGCCGACCCACACAAGTGAGGTACCATTTTTCTCATAAGACTTTGGGGAACCCGGGGTGGGTGGAAATTTGTGGATTCACGCAGATTCCAGAACTTTCCACCACAGAAATGTGGGGAAAATGTGGTTTTTTTGACAATTTGTTATGTTTGCAAGGGATTCTGGGTAACAGAACCTGGTGGGAGGCAGTCAAGTCACCCCATCCTGGATCCCCCTGGTTGTCTAGTTTTCAAAAATGTATAGGTTTGCTAGGTTTCCCTAGGTGCCGGCAGAGGTAGGGTTCAAAAACTACAGCTAGGCACTTTGCCAAAAAAGGGTCATTTTTCACTGCAAAATTGAGGTGTGACCACGTTGCGTTTTGCGCCGTTTCCTGTCGCAGGCACTAGGCCGACCCACACAAGTGAGGTACCATTTTTCTCGTAAGACTTTGGGGAACGCGGGGTGGGTGGAAATTTGTGGATCCACGCAGATTCCAGAACTTTCCACCACAGAAATGTGGGGAAAATTTGGTTTTTTTGACAATTTTTTATGTTTGCAAGGGATTCTGGGTAACAGAACCTGGTGGGAGGCAGTCAAGTCACCCCATCCTGGATTCCCCTGGGTGTCTAGTTTTCAAAAATGTATAGGTTTGCTAGGTTTCCCTAGGTGCCGGCAGAGCTAGGGTTCAAAAACTACAGCTAGGCACTTTGCCAAAAAGGGTCATTTTTCACTGCGAAATTGAGGTGTGACCACGTTGCGTTTTGCGCCGTTTCCTGTCGCAGGCACTAGGCCGACCCACACAAGTGAGGTACCATTTTTCTCGTAAGTATTTGGGGAACGCGGGGTGGGTGGAAATTTGTGGATCCACGCAGATTCCAGAACTTTCCACCACAGAAATGTGGGGAAAATGTGTTTTTTTGACAATTGTTTATGTTTGTAAGGGATTCTGGGTAACAGAACCTGGTGGGAGGCAGTCAAGTCACCCCATCCTGGATTCCCCTGGGTGTCTAGTTTTCAAAAATGTATAGGTTTGCTAGGTTTCCCTAGGTGCCGGCAGAGGTAGGGTTCAAAAACTACAGCTAGGCACTTTGCCAAAAAAGGGTCATTTTTCACTGCGAAATTGAGGTGTGACCACGTTGCGTTTTGCGCCGTTTCCTGTCGCAGGCACTAGGCCGACCCACACAAGTGAGGTACCATTTTTCTCGTAAGACTTTGGGGAACGCGGGGTGGGTGGAAATTTGTGGATCCACGCAGATTCCAGAACTTTCCACCACAGAAATGTGGGGAAAATGTGTTTTTTTGACAATTTTTTATGTTTGCAAGGGATTCTGGGTAACAGAATTTGGTGGGAGGCAGTCAAGTCACCCCATCCTGGATTTCCCTGGGTGTCTAGTTTTCAAAAATGTATAGGTTTGCTAGGTTTCCCTAGGTGCCGGCAGAGGTAGGGTTCAAAAACTACAGCTAGGCACTTTGCCAAAAAGGGTCATTTTTCACTGCGAAATTGAGGTGTGACCACGTTGCGTTTTGCGCCGTTTCCTGTCGCAGGCACTAGGCCGACCCACACAAGTGAGGTACCATTTTTCTCGTAAGACTTTGGGGAACGCGGGGTGGGTGGAAATTTGTGGATCCACGCAGATTCCAGAACTTTCCACCACAGAAATGTGGGGAAAATGTGTTTTTTTTGACAATCTTTTATGTTTGCAAGGGATTCTGGGTAACAGAACCTGGTGGGAGGCAGTCAAGTCACCCAATCCTGGATTCCCCTGGGTGTCTAGTTTTCAAAAATGTATAGGTTTGCTAGGTTTCCCTAGGTGCCGGCAGAGGTAGGGTTCAAAAACTACAGCTAGGCACTTTGCCAAAAAAGGGTCATTTTTCACTGCGAAATTGAGGTGTGACCACATTGGGTTTTGCGCCGTTTCCTGTCGCAGGCACTAGGCCGACCCACACAAGTGATGTACCATTTTTCTCGTAAGTATTTGGGGAACGCGGGGTGGGTGGAAATGTGTGGATCCACGCAGATTCCAGAACTTTCCACCACAGAAATGTGGGGAAAATGTGGTTTTTTTGACAATTTTTTATGTTTGCAAGGGATTCTGGGTAACAGAACCTGGTGGGAGGCAGTCAAGTCACCCCATCCTGGATTCCCCTGGGTGTCTAGTTTTCAAAAATGTATAGGTTTGCTAGCTTTCCCTAGGTGCCGGCAGAGGTAGGGTTCAAAAACTACAGCTAGGCACTTTGCCAAAAAAGGGTCATTTTTCACTGCGAAATTGAGGTGTGACCACGTTGTGTTTTGCGCCGTTTCCTGTCGTAGGCACTAGGCCGACCCACACAAGTGAGGTACCATTTTTCTCGTAAGACTTTGGGAAACGCGGGGTGGGTGGAAATTTGTGGATCCACGCAGATTCCAGAACTTTCCACCACAGAAATGTGGGGAAAATGTGTTTTTTTGACAATTGTTTATGTTTGCAAGGGATTCTGGGTAACAGAACCTGGTGGGAGGCAGTCAAGTCACCCCATCCTGGATTCCCCTGGGTGTCTAGTTTTCAAAAATGTATAGGTTTGCTAGGTTTCCCTAGGTGCCGGCAGAGGTAGGGTTCAAAAACTACAGCTAGGCACTTTGCCAAAAAGGGTCATTTTTCACTGCGAAATTGAGGTGTGACCACGTTGCGTTTTGCGCCGTTTCCTGTCGCAGGCACTAGGCCGACCCACACAAGTGAGGTACCATTTTTCTCATAAGACTTTGGGGAACCCGGGGTGGGTGGAAATTTGTGGATTCACGCAGATTCCAGAACTTTCCACCACAGAAATGTGGGGAAAATGTGGTTTTTTGACAATTTGTTATGTTTGCAAGGGATTCTGGGTAACAGAACCTGGTGGGAGGCAGTCAAGTCACCCCATCCTGGATCCCCCTGGTTGTCTAGTTTTCAAAAATGTATAGGTTTGCTAGGTTTCCCTAGGTGCCGGCAGAGGTAGGGTTCAAAAACTACAGCTAGGCACTTTGCCAAAAAAGGGTCATTTTTCACTGCAAAATTGAGGTGTGACCACGTTGCGTTTTGCGCCGTTTCCTGTCGCAGGCACTAGGCCGACCCACACAAGTGAGGTACCATTTTTCTCGTAAGACTTTGGGGAACGCGGGGTGGGTGGAAATTTGTGGATCCACGCAGATTCCAGAACTTTCCACCACAGAAATGTGGGGAAAATTTGGTTTTTTTGACAATTTTTTATGTTTGCAAGGGATTCTGGGTAACAGAACCTGGTGGGAGGCAGTCAAGTCACCCCATCCTGGATTCCCCAGGGTGTCTAGTTTTCAAAAATGTATAGGTTTGCTAGGTTTCCCTAGGTGCCGGCAGAGCTAGGGTTCAAAAACTACAGCTAGGCACTTTGCCAAAAAGGGTCATTTTTCACTGCGAAATTGAGGTGTGACCACGTTGCGTTTTGCGCCGTTTCCTGTCGCAGGCACTAGGCCGACCCACACAAGTGAGGTACCATTTTTCTCGTAAGACTTTGGGAAACGCGGGGTGGGTGGAAATTTGTGGATCCATGCAGATTCCAGAACTTTCCACCACAGAAATGTGGGGAAAATGTGTTTTTTTGACAATTGTTTATGTTTGCAAGGGATTCTGGGTAACAGAACCTGGTGGGAGGCAGTCAAGTCACCCCATCCTGGATTCCCCTTGGTGTCTAGTTTTCAAAAATGTATAGGTTTGCTAGGTTTCCCTAGGTGCCGGCAGAGGTAGGGTTCAAAAACTACAGCTAGGCACTTTGCCAAAAAGGGTCATTTTTCACTGCGAAATTGAGGTGTGACCACGTTGCGTTTTGCGCCGTTTCCTGTCGCAGGCACTAGGCCGACCCACACAAGTGAGGTACCATTTTTCTCATAAGACTTTGGGGAACCCGGGGTGGGTGGAAATTTGTGGATTCACGCAGATTCCAGAACTTTCCACCACAGAAATGTGGGGAAAATGTGGTTTTTTTGACAATTTGTTATGTTTGCAAGGGATTCTGGGTAACAGAACCTGGTGGGAGGCAGTCAAGTCACCCCATCCTGGATCATCCTGGATCCCCCTGGTTGTCTAGTTTTCAAAAATGTATAGGTTTGCTAGGTTTCCCTAGGTGCCGGCAGAGGTAGGGTTCAAAAACTACAGCTAGGCACTTTGCCAAAAAAGGGTCATTTTTCACTGCAAAATTGAGGTGTGACCACGTTGCGTTTTGCGCCGTTTCCTGTCGCAGGCACTAGGCCGACCCACACAAGTGAGGTACCATTTTTCTCGTAAGACTTTGGGGAACGCGGGGTGGGTGGAAATTTGTGGATCCACGCAGATTCCAGAACTTTCCACCACAGAAATGTGGGGAAAATTTGGTTTTTTGACAATTTTTTATGTTTGCAAGGGATTCTGGGTAACAGAACCTGGTGGGAGGCAGTCAAGTCACCCCATCCTGGATTCCCCTGGGTGTCTAGTTTTCAAAAATGTATAGGTTTGCTAGGTTTCCCTAGGTGCCGGCAGAGCTAGGGTTCAAAAACTACAGCTAGGCACTTTGCCAAAAAAGGGTCATTTTTCACTGCGAAATTGAGGTGTGACCACGTTGCGTTTTGCGCCGTTTCCTGTCGCAGGCACTAGGCCGACCCACACAAGTGATGTACCATTTTTCTCGTAAGACTTTGGGGAACGCGGGGTGGGTGGAAATTTGTGGATCCACGCAGATTCCAGAACTTTCCACCACAGAAATATGGGGAAAATGTGGTTTTTTTGACAATTTTTTATGTTTGCAAGGGATTCTGGGTAACAGAACCTGATGGGAGGCAGTCAAGTCACCCCATCCTGGATTCCCCTGGGTGTCTAGTTTTCAAAAATGTATAGGTTTGCTAGGTTTCCCTAGGTGCCGGCAGAGCTAGGGTTCAAAAACTACACCTAGGCACTTTGCAAAAAAAGGGTAATTTTTCATTGTGAAAATGTGGTACGTCCACGTTGCATTTTGAGCCATTTCCTGTTGTGGGCACAAGGGCTACCCACACAAGTGAGGTACCATTTTTATCGGGAGACTTAGGGTAACACAGAATTGTAGAGCAACTGATATTACCTATTGACTTTCGATGCATTTCTGCCTTCCAAATGAAAGACAATGTGTAAAAAATAAGTCATTTTGAAAAATGACCTATAATTCTCATGCTAGTATGGGTACTCCCAATTTCGGAAATGTGCAAATATCTACTGTTTCTAAAATCTACATTTTGTTCCCATTTCAGAAATACATAGGTGTCTTTCATAACAATTTTTCCATGTATACATTTTCCCAAAATAATTGCTATATACCCGGTACTTAAAAAAATCATTGCAAGATGTTGCTCAATTATTGGCTCTGGGTTCGTCGGGTTCTTGGTGAACCTACAAGTCTTATATATCCCCACAACCAGAAAGGTCCAGCGGATATAACGGTATATTGCCTTCAAATAGCTGTCATAATTAGAAGAAGTTACAGGTGAAAACGTTGACACAAATAGCTGTTTTTTTCAACTAATTTTCTATTTTTCCTTTATTTAACTGTTAGTTTCTATAAGGAAAACTTTAAGGATCTACACAAATGACCCCTTGCTGAATTCAGAATTTTGTCTACTTTTCAGAAATGTATGGCTTTCCAGGATCCATTATTGGTTTCATACCCATTTCTACCATTAACTGGAAGGAGGTTGAAAGCACAAAAAATAGCAAAAATAGGCTATGTCCCAGAAAAATGCCAAAACTGTGTAAAAAAGTTGGTTTTCTGACAAAAGTCTGCTTGTCCCTGAAATCTGGGAAGATGGTGATTTCATCCCCACAACCCCTTTTTGATGCCATTTGCAGGGAAAAATCAAGACGCTTTCATCTGTAGCCCTTTTTCGCATTTTTCCCAAAAAAACAAAATTTAGCTGTATTTTGACTAATTTCTGGGTCCCCTCCAGGGGAATCCACAAACCCTGGGTACCTTTACAATCCCCATGATGTTAGAAAAAAGGACGCAAATTTGGCATGGATACCTTATGTGGTCAAAAAGTTACAGGGGCCTAAGCGCGCACTACCCCAAATAGCCAAAAAAAGGCTTAGCACAGGAGGGGAAAAGACCTAGCAGCGAAGGGGTTAAGATTTAAAAAAAAATACAAAAGACTTTGCAAGCGCTATGCAGGCGAAACCTAAAAAAAGTGGAAACAGATTGTAGGTTACTCAGTCCCTGAAAACAGAGTTTTCTGCCAGATTCTAAATCTGAGTTAAAAATACCTAATAGGCACCCACGTATCCTTTCAATCACAGGTGCCCCGTATAGATAAAAACAATGGGCCCGATTCACAAAGGTAAAGTTAGACAAAAGTCTAACTTTACGACTTTCGGTATTCACAAAGGGCATTTACTACTCGTAAATGCCCTTTGTGACTACCGAAAGTCTAACTTTACGACTTTCAGTATTCACAAAGGGCATTCACGAGTAGTAAATGCCCTTTGTGAATACCGAAAGTCGTAAAGTTAGACTTTCATCTAACTTTACCTTTGTATTGGGCCCAATGTGCTGAGAGTATATAGGATATGATGTCCATACACCCTCATTTGTGCCGATATGTTTCAGTGTATATTTGTGTGGTCTCTTTAGTCCTAGGCTTTCGTCAGGACAAAAGGAAATGCTCTGGAATATGTGTCTATTCGACTGTACTAATTCGTCTATAGACAAAAGGTCTTTTCTGTATTCTGTCTGGACATAAGACACAATACATAGCACATAAACGGACTACTCAGCCAATTCTTTTTATATGAGTTATAGTTTCTGTAGTGAGAGAAAACAACAGGACATGGGGATATGATGATATTGTCGTTTGACCAAATAGACGAATCACACTTATTTTTTTTTAGAGTTTTATATAGCGCGAACTAGACCCGAATCGGGTATGCCATTACACAGCACAGCACACTAACATGCACAAATGAATTGTTATATGTGCATTCATTATGTGCTCAGATACATGCACACAATCCTAACAATTTGTGAGAAACCTCAGTGAATTGTTGCACACTGCACTTAAAATCTGTGATTGGTGGTTGAGAATACACACACACATATATATATATATATATATATATATATATATATATATATATATATATATACACACACACACATATATATATATATGTGTATATAAATATATATATTTTCACTGAAAAAATATAGGTTTCAGGGACATTATAGTTAGAAATTAGCATTTCAAAAACCTTGGAAATTCACTGAAAAAACCACAGGTTTCAGGGACGTTATAGTTAGTTGGACATTTCACTCGTACAAAACCAGAGAAATTGGGCCGTTATAGTTAGTTGAGCTAACTATAACTTGCACGCCCGCAATGCACTGCTGATGATGTCACATATTACATCACTCATGACATGGTCAGTGACATCACTGATGACATCACTGATGACATCTCAAATGACATCACTGATGACATCATCCAGTGACTGTGTGTTTCTGAAAAGTTTAAGTATGTTTTATATATATATACACCAAGGTGTATTGAAGAATGAGTGGGTGTATGAGTGTCTGGATGATTTAGTAGGTGCGTAACTGACTGTATAAGTGAGTGATTAAACATGTCTTAGTGAATGCATGGGTTAGTGACTAATCTGTGTAAATGTCTGTATCAGTCTTTCATTTGGTGTGTAAGTGGCTGCATGGGTTGGTGAGTACCTACATGACTGTCTATACGGGTTAATGATTGGTTGTCTGAGTACCCATATGGGTGCCTGAGTCTCTGTGTGGGTGGCTGTGGGGTGTGTGACTCCCTGCATGGATGTGTGAGTGGGTGATTCACTGGGTGTATGGGTTCATGAGTACATCTTTGAGGGGTTGTATGGGTGGGTGAGTGTGTGTATGGCTGTGTTGGTGAGTGAATGGATGTCTCAGTGGTACATGTGTGAGTAACTACATATGTGAAAGGCAGTATATAAGTGACTATATGTGAGAGTGAGTGATTGTGAGAGTGGCTGTATGGATGAGTGTGTGCTTGTGTCAGTGATTGTAGAAGAGAGTAAGTATGTGTTAGTATCTGTATGAATACGCGAGGTAGTGTGTAAATATATAACTGTATAATGAGTAAATATCAATGTGATTGATTATTTGGGTGACTGACTAGGTATGTGAGTAACTCTCTGGGTGAGTGGCTTTGTGTGAGTATTTGTATAGGTGTATGAGTGCATATATCAGTGGCTGTATTGATGAGTGACTGCATGTATGAGTGACTGTATTGGTGAGTGGATGTGTGTGTAGACCTATGAATCAGTCAGTGGGTATGTACTAACTGGTATTGGTGTCTCTATGGTTTTGAGAATGGTAGTCTGTATTTTAGAGTAGGTGTATGAAAGGTTATATTAGGGTGTGATGAGGTGCATCAGATATTAAGTGGATGATGTAATCAGTTATGTCATCACTGATGTCATTTGAGATGTCATCAGTGATGTCACTGATCATGTCATGAGTGATGTAATATGTGACATCATCAGCAGTGCATTGCGGGGGCGCGAGTTATAGTTAGCTCAACTAACTATAACGTCCGAATTTCTCTGGTTTTGTACGAGGGAAATGTCCAACTAACTTAAACATCCCTGAAAACCTGTGTTTTTTTCAGTGAATTTCCAAGGTTTTTTAAATGCTAATTTCTAACTAGAATGTCCCTGAAACCTATAGTTTTTTCAGTGAATTTCTAAGGTTTTTTAAATGCTAATTTCTAACTATAACATAGTAGGCGCGTTTGCAGAGTGGTGCAGAAAGGGGCCTGGGCCTCCGACCAGCGCTCAGGAATTCCACTGCGTAGGACTTACAGGAGGTACCAGGAGGGCTACTTAGTCACCAAAGTCCCTCAGGAGTAAAGTGGACTTCATCCCCCAACCAGTACTGTGCCAGGAGGCGCGTTTGTAGAGTGGTGGAGAAAGGTGAGCGTGGCCTCCGAAGACCTCTTAGCAATCCCACTGTGTGGGACTTACTGGAGGTAACAGAAGGGGTAGTTGGCCCCCAAGGTCAACCTTGGGGGCCAACTACCCCTCCTATTAGCTCCAGTAAGTCCCACACAGCAGGATTGCTAAGTTCTCATAGCAGGCCACACCCCCTTTCCCCACCAATCTGCAAACGCACTCCCTGGCGCGCTCTTGGATGGGGATTAAAGTCCCTTTTGCTGCTGGGGGTCCTTAGGGGCCAACTAGCCTACCTTATACCTCCAGTATGCACCAGATAGTGGGATTGCTGACAGGTGGACACAGGCCACGCCCCCTTTCTCCACCACTCTGCAAATGCGCCTCCTGGTGCGTTCTTGGTTGGTGAATTAAGTGCCCTTGAATCCTAAGGGTCCCTGGGGGCCAACTAGCCCACCAGGTACCTCCAGTAAGCCCCACACAGCTGGATTGCTAAGAGTGGTCCGAGGCCATGCCCCCTTTTTAAACCACTCTGTAAACGCACCTTCTGGCTCACTGCTGCTCGGGGGATGAAGTCCACTTTAGTCCTGAGGTCCTCAGGACACATGTGGAACTCATCGCCCCACCAGCAGTGCGCCAAGAGGCGCATTTGCAGAGTGTAGTAAAAAGGAGCTTTGTCTCGGACAACCTCTCAGCAATCCCACTGTATGGGGCTTACTGGAGATACCTAGTGGGCTAGTTGGCCCCTAAGGACCCGTAGGATCTAGCGAACTTAATCCCCCAACCCACAACACGCCAGGAGGCGTGTTTGCAGTGTGCTGCAGGGAGGGGGCGGGGCCTCAGGCGAGATGCCAGCTTTTTTTCCCCTCTTTTTTGGTTACAAGGGGGGCTGTGTGGCCCCCCTTCGCTCCATATTTTCTGGGCCCTGGGGACCCCATCCCCCAGGGCCTGCCACTTTAGATTATTTTTTTTAAAACAGGAAGGGGGCCGCGCGGCCCCCGTCCCGAGGCCGATTTCGGCCAAGGGGACCCCATCCCCCGGGGCATGGCCACAAATTTATATATTTTTTTAGAGGAGGGGGAGCCTTTTTTCGGCCTTGGGGACCCAATCCCTCGGGGCATTGCCTTGTTTTTTGGGGTTTTCTTTAAAATATATTTTTTTCCGGGAGGGGGGTTGTGTGGCCCCCCTTCCCTGGGCCACTATTGGCCCCAGAGACCCCATCCCCCGAGGCCTGGCCAGCCTTTCTTTTTTTTTTTTGGAGGGGGCCCGCGTGGCCCCCCTCCTGAGGCGAGTTATAGCCCCGGGGACCCCATTCCCCGGGGCCTAGCCAGCCTTTTGTTTTTTATTTTGGAGGCGGGCCGCGTGGCCCCCCTCCTGAGTCCAATTATGGCCCCGGGGACCCCATCTCCTAGGGTCTGGCCTTACGTTGGGGACCGCAGGGAGAGCCCAATGCCCCCGCAGTCCCAGCCGACTCCGTGCCTCCTGCGGGAGCCGGCATTGCTTTTGGACCAGGGAAGCTGCTGACATGCAGCTCCCCTTGTCCAAAAGCAATCTGCTTTGCTTCATGGAAGCGAGAGCAGGTTTCCTGCTCTCGTTTCCATGAAGCAAAGCAGTGTGTGCAATGACAGAGCGGGAGCCGTGCTCCCGCCCTGTCATTGCAAACTGAAATGTCCCGGGGGTAGGCACCCCGGGACATTGCTGGAGCCGGCCCTGGGGGTGGCGGTCCCCAGGGCCAACGAGGACTCCAGGAGGGGGGCCGCGCGGTCCCCCCTCCCAACGTATACGTAGCCCAGGGGAGGTGGTGGTCCGCAAAGGACCCCCGTATTTAAATAAAGTGTGCCCCAGGGAGGTGGTGGTCCCCGGGGCAGTGTGGGGGGGCAGGAGCCCCCCCACACTTTTTTATTTAAATTGAAGCTCCGGGGAGGTGGTGGACCTTGGGGTTTGGGGGGCCACGAGGCCCCCGCCTCATATACATTAAAGCCCCGGGGAGATGGTGGTCCTGGGGCGGCATGGGGGGAGGAGCCCCCCACGCATTTTTTTTTCAAGCCCCGGGGAGGTGGCGGTCCCTGGGGCTGCGGGGGGGGACATATATTTTGCACATTGCCCCCGTACCTGGCCCACCCGGCGCTCGTTTTTTTTAGCCAGATTCGCGCACCCAACGCGAATCCCACGATTTAAAAAAAATAATCTTTTTTGGGACCCCCCTGAGCACGCCTAGGGGGTCAGGGTGTTTCTACCTTGCCCCCTTTTCTTTTTTTTACCCTTTTTTCTTGTGACTCGGTTCTACCGAGTCACAAGATGGCTGCCAACACTTCTTGGTTTGAAGTGTTGGCAGTCAATCAGAATGAAGCTCGTGCTCGGGAGGGTTTGCGGATCACCAGATATCTATATTTTTTATTTTTGAATTTCTCAGGAACTACTGAACAGATTTATACCATTTAAGAAAAGGTCGCTTTCTGAACCAAGAGCTACCTTTTTGCCAAATTTGGTGTAATTCCGTTCAGCAGTTTGGGCTGTTGCTTTGTCTAAAGTTTCCTAAGGAGATTAACATGGAGAAAATGTGTTTTGGGACCCCCCTTTTTTCTCGGCCCCCGCTTGATGAACCACCCTGAAACTTTCAAGACAGGAGCTGACCTGAGCTAACCATTAGTTTTGTAAATTTCGCGAAGATTCATCAAACGGCGCCAAAGATATTGGTGACCTCCAGTAGGTAATATATATATATATATACACACACACACACATACATAAAAAGTATCACCCTATTGTGAGAGTAATCTGTGTGACAAAAGAAGAGAGGGGACTTGCCCCTGTAGTCACACACTCAGGGAAAGAACAGAATTGATTAGGAAGATGTCTTTGCATGCTATGATGTGTTCAATCTACGTGTGATCCAAAACGTGATTATATTGTCCAAAAGTATGTGCAGATAACCGTTTTATCCAGAATGTACACCCTACATACTCATGTCGTCAAGGGTGCAGAGTAACCCCTCACACCTAAATCAGGCCCAAAGCTCTTCTTCATCTGTAACAGATCTATATATATATATTCACTGAAAAAACCAAAGGTTACAGGGACATTATAATTGAGCTAACTATAACTTGCGCCCCTGAATGCACTGCTCATGACCTCACATATTACATCACTTATGACATGGTCAGTGACATCACTGATGACATTTCAAATGACATCACTAATGATATCACTGATGACATCATCTGGTGACTGAGTGTTTCTAAAAAGTTTATGAGTGTTAAATATATATACACCAAGGTGTATTGATCAATCAGTGGGTGTATGTGTGCCTGTATGGATGATTTAGTGGGTGCGTGACTGACTGTATAAGTGAGTGATTATATGTGTCTCAGTGAAAGTATGGGTGAATGACTAATCTGTGTGAATGTCTGATTAAGTCTGTCAGTTGCTGTGTAAGTGGCTGCATGGATTGGTGGGTAGGTACATGAGGGCCTATATGGATTATTGATTGGTTGTCTGAGTACCTGTAAGTGTCTGTGTGGGTGGGTGACGGGTTATGTGACTCCCTGCATGGATGAGTGAGTGGGCGAATCACTGGCTGTATGGGTTCATGAGTGCGTCTGAGAGGGGCTGTATGGGTGAGTGAGTGTGCGTATGGCTGTGTCGGTGAATGAATGGATGTGTCAGTGATATATTATTATTATTGAAAACGTATAAAGCGTACGGATACCCAACAAGGATCTCCCAGCACTGGACAAGGCAGCAAGCAGAACTGCAGCAGGCTGCTAACCACAACCCCGTGTAGCAGACAATCAGACATGGCAGCCAAAGAACAATGTCTTCAGGTTCTTACGAAAGGTAAGCAGGGAATGGGAGTTCATAAGAGCAACCGGGAGAGAATTCCAAAGTTTCAGGGCCAGGTAGGAAAACGAGCGACCTTTCATGCGAGCAAGACGAAACCTGGGCATTGTGAACAGTAAGAGGCTTGATGAACTCACTGTCGGGTGGGCACATAGGGTTTCACCAAGCCTTGAATGTATGAAGGGGCAAAGCCAAATCTGGCCCAAAACATATAGCATAAGGCCTTAAATATGATACGCTTTCAAACCTAAGCCAGTGTAGTTTGTGAAGCAGCAGTGAAACTGTAGCATATGTGGACAGCCGAAAAAGAAGACGAGCGTCCGCATTCTGAATTATCTGCAAGCGACGGATCGAGGATTTGTCTGCTCCTAGATATAGTACATTGCCGTAGTCCAATCTGGATGTCACCAGAGCCTGCATCACTGTTCTCTGGGCAGCCGGAGGAATTAACTAGAGGATCTTTTTGAGCCATTAGAGAACAGAGAAGCAGGTGTCTGTGACCTTAAACACCTGAGGCTTAAGGGAGAGGTTATTGATAAGGAAGCCGAGATTCTTAACCTTAGTTACTGGAGTGGGTAATGGCCCCAGAGAATCCAGCCAATGATTGACTCCCCAAAGTTCGGGGTTATTTCCTAGAACCAGGACCTCGGTTTATTGCCATTAAGCTTCAGTGCATTTCTGTTCATCCACAGGGAGACATTTCTCAGACCAAGCTGGAGTAACGAGGGATCTTGATGCTGAGCAGCTGATAGTGAGAAGATAATCTGAGTATCATCAGCATTTGAGAAGAGAGTGAGTGCAGACTTCTCAATTACATCTGCCAAAGGCGAACGTAAATATTGAAGAGCATTGGGCTCAGAATGGATCCCTGAGGAACACCAGAGGTCAGAGCTAAGGTCTTAGATCTAGTGTTGGCTGAGGAGACCTGAAAAGTGCGATCTAAAAGGAGGTCATCCACCTCAAGGCCAAACCTTCAATGCCTGAAGCCTCAAGTCTGTCCGTCAAGATGGAATGCATCACTGTTTTAAAAGCTGCACTTAAGTCAAGCAGGATGAGGGTGGCTGTACCACCGGAATAAAGCTGTTGCCTAAGACATTCTGTGACCCCAAGTAGAGCAGGTTCGGTACTGTGACCAGCCCTAAAAGTGGACTGTGACGGGTGGAGCTAGTTGCGAGTCACAACAAAAGAGGAGAGTTGAATATTAACATGCCTTTCCAGGATCTTAGCGAAGACAGAGAGAAGAGAGATCGGACGAAGGTTTGACCAAAAGAGATGGTCAAGATCACCCTTCTTCAGCAAGGGGAGGACAAGAGTGTGTTTCCAATTCTGAGGTATGTACCCTGCACTCAAGGATGTGTTGAGAAGGTTAAAAATCACAGTAAGGGCAGCATCGTCTAAAAGTCTAAATTTCGAAGGAGGAAGAGGATCAAGCGGGGAATCCGTCTTGATGGATCCCAGTACGGTTTGCAGTGTCGCCAGGTCCAGAGAGGGCCATACTCTAATTTTGAAAGGTTCCTCAGACATATTATCCAAAGGGGTTTATGTCCTGGTGTCCATCCCCTTGGATTGAAGGAAACGCCAGACTCAACTTTACTTTGAAAAAACATAGCTAGCTTGTCACACTAATGTTGACAAAGAGAAGGGGGCAGCAGAATGGTGCTAGCTGCCGAAAGACCGTTCACAACTTTAAACAGAGTCTTCTGGCAGTGTTGGAAGTTAGTAATCTTCTCCGTGAAGTAAGTTGCACAAGCAGATTTACAAAGGGCATGGTATTTCTTCAGTGCTGGTATAAGGGTGAGTAACTGCATATGTGAAAGGCAATATACATGAGTGTTGGAGTATATAAGTGACTGTATGTGTGAGTGAGTGATTGTGAGAGTGACTGTATGGGTGAGTGTGTACTTGTGTCAGTGACTGTATAGGTGAGTAAGTATGTGTTTGTATCTGTATGAATAAGTGAGTTGATGTGTGTATAACTGTATAGGCGAGTAAGTGGCTGTGTGATTGACTCAATGGGTGAGTGAGAAGGTGTGTGAGTAGCTCTATGAGTGTCTGAAAGTGTGTGAGTGGTGTATGGGTGTAAGAGAAGATATGTCAGTGAAGTGAGTGAATGGGTGTATGAGTGGCTGCATGGGTGAGTGAGTGGATGTGTATAGACCTATGAAAACAGTGAGTGGGTATGTAAGTACTGGTTTGGGTGTGCCAATGGTTTCGAGAATGGTAGTGTGAAAGTTGGAGTGGGTATGTATGGAAGGTTAGATGGGGGTGTGAGTGGCTGCGTCAGAGATTCTGTGGATGATTCTGTGGATGATGTCATCAGTGATGTCATTTGAGATGTCATCAGTGATGTCACTGACCATGTCATGGGTGATTTAATATGTGAGGTCATAAGCAGTGCATTGCAGGGGTGTGAGCTCTATAACTGCTGAATTTCTCTGGTTTTGTACTAGTGAAATATCAGCCTAACTATAACGTCCCTATAACCTTTGTTTTTTTCAGTGAATATCTAAGGTTTTTTTTAATCCTATTTCCTAACTATAACAACCCTGTAACCTTTGGTTTTTTTTTCAGTGAATTTCAAAGTTTTTTTAAATGCTAATTCCTAACTATAACTTACCTGTAACCTTTGACTTTTTCAGTGAATTTCCATGGTGTTTTAAGTAGCACTGGTCTTTGCAGAATGGTGTGGAAATGGTCCGGGCCTCTAACTTTCTCTCAGAAATCCAGCTGAGTAGGACTTATAGAAAGTGCCAGGAGGTCCCCAAGGTCCTTTAGCATCCAAGACAACTTTAGTCCCCAACCAGTTGTATGCCAGGAGACGTGTTTGCAGAGTGATGCAGAAAGGGTGTGTGGCCTCTGAAGACCTCTTAGCAAACTGACTGTGTGGACCTTGCTGTAGGTAACAAGAGGGATACTTGGCCCCCAAATACCCTCAATAGCCAAGGAGAATTCATCCCCCAACTAGTACTATGCCAGGAGGCGCGTTTGCAGAGTGATAGAGAAAGGACGTCCTTGATGATTGCACAGGTAGTGCCTGTATGATTCTGTGAGTGCCATTGCCAAGTACAGACTGCGAATACTGGGTTATTTTTAACAAAGTGGAAAACACATATATAGACATATTTTACATAAGGTTTCAGTGTACCTATTTAGTAAGATACTAATTTAACTTTCCCCTTAGTATTCATTTGTCGAAATAACTAAATCAAAAATGCATTTTCCTTCTTCACGTCAACACCAGAGGTTGCAATGACATCAGTAGTCATGAATACAAATGACAAAGTGAAAAACAGATATATAGACATATTTTACACAAAGTGTGAGTCTAGCTCTTTGGTAACATATTGGTTTAACTTTATTTTAACAACACATTTATATAATAGAATAGTTTCAAAAAATAACTCAACATCTGAACTCACAAATAGAACATAACTACCAAACACCCACCAAACTAACCATTGTTACCCCAACTTATGGGGAATTAAAAACTGTTGCCAAACTTGTGCAATGTACAATCTGAAAACATCACATGACTGCGAAAGTAAGGAATATCATGGGGTAATATACTGTTCAGTAAAATGAATAGGAAGTATACACCCACTCCTCCTTCTTGAATCTTCTTTTCCAGAAGTGTATTGTGAGCAGGTGGTAGATTTTGGCTGGAGACTTTTTTAGACTCATGTGGGACGACATTCATGTTATATCATCTTAAAACTTATCATAGAAAACGTCTCCAACTGCTGATCAAGCAGAAGTAGCTGGAGGACTATCTACATCAGTGGCAGCAGCAACAATTCCTGGCTACAAAGTCCCTCTAGAGGTACAGACTACTACAACAGATATGGCTCCAGAGTTTTCAAGAATGGCCACATATTGCATGGACTGTAGTGTTGTTATAGCATAGCAGCTGGTGAGCAGTGTGTTACAGCTATTCGCAATGCTGCCAAAAATCATACATAGTTATTTTTTTCCCTTTTTATACTTTTTGCACATTTCATAAGAGGGGTTCATAGTGAGCAGCAAGAAGGCAACGCAAAGCTGAAGGACCTTCGACTTCAATAGCAGCACAACAACACCGAAGCAGAGAGTCCATTCAAAAGTCCAATCTCAACTTCAAGATTTGGTTCCACAGTTTTCCCCGATTGCAAAATACTGCATGGATTATGGAGTTGTAGTGAGTGCTGGAGAGAAGTCCATAACGGCCCTTCGCAATGCTGCAAAGAATAATAAATGTTGATGTTTTTTATTTTTGGCCCTTCATAGTTTTTCTACATCAGCAGACATTTTATTATCTTACAAAATGGGTATCTATTATCTATGTGTTATTCATTTTATTATCTTCTAATTTATTGTAACACTACTTACATATAACCTGCCATATAGACAAGTCAAACCGTCCCTCTACAAATAAATACACAGGTAAATTTTGTAATCTCTTCTTTAAAACTGTCAACTGTAATATATGTGTCTTGTTCTGCAACTCCTCCTCCTAACAATTCTTCATTTTTGCAAGAATCCTGCTCAGGACCGAAGAAACAAAACTGCACATCACCACAAACCTTCTCTGCATCTGCTACACTACCATGCAAAAGTGCTCTATTCATTTCTCCTAAACATAAAGCAGGAGTTTTCACATAATAAAGCCTCCTACCTAAAGTTTGCATTGTTGAGTGTTATAACTTATTTTTTGTTTAAACTTCGCCTTGGAAAGACGTAGGAATTTTCTTAATATATCAATGGATAGCTGTCTAATGCTAGAAAAACTACTACACTTCCATGTGTATACAGTACCCTGACTATGCCTTCCTTCTACCTCTTCTGCAATAATTTCTTCTACATTTCTAGGTAACATCACCTCTTTTGCTATAGGACTACCATTCTTCATTTCATAACCTCTTCCTCTTTAATCAATAGCATGAACTAAGTTGTTATCCTGGAGATAGCTTTCTTCATTAAAGAAAGGCTCTGTACAAAACGTATGTATCCATTCTCCACTAAAAACTGTACAACAGTTACTTTTATTCATTAATCTTTCCTTCTGGTTTTGTCTCCTCATGCACAACACTATTTTGTTAAGAGTCTTCATTCTATTTAGAATCAAAATGAAAAGCTTCCTTTTCAAACCAAAGGCCTTATCAACTACTCTTTCAACTCGTTCTTTCTTTTTGACTGCATCTCTTCTTCTTCTACACTTTTTTAAATTTAACACTCAATTTACAAGGCTGTAATTATGCAATCATTATAACATTTGTGCAAACCTATGCAGTCATCTAAACACCCACTTACAACCCATGCAGTCATTGAAATACTGAGGCACACGCTTGCACTGATGAAACACTCAGGGATCGATTCCGATTCGGGCCGGAAAACGTACCGACCGACTCGGAGCCGGAATTAATTCCAACCGACACGTACCGGTGCAGCCCGACCCGCAAAGTACGATGAGAAGCGTGCAAAACCCGACCGACTCGTACGGAACACAAGCCGAATGACCGAGCCGCGTGGAAAACAGCAATCCGGCCGGAAAAACACGCGAATCGAAACGACCGACACGCACCCGGAACAATCCCGAACGAAACGTACCCGCGATCTCCTACCCGCCAAGTACGATGCAACGCGTGGAAAACACGACCGAGTCGCACGGAGGACAAGCCGTACGACTGACACGCATAGAAAACTGCGAGCCGAAGCAACCCAAAACACCGCGACCGACGCGTACGAGGCATAGAAAACAGCACAAACACAGCGTGAACGAATCGGAGAAGCCCGTACGAGACAACTGCAGGGTCCGACTCGGTCACAAGAACGTCTCCTACATGCACAAAAAGTACAAAGGGAAAATACACAAAAAAAGGCCAAACAAGCAATTACAAAGCCAATAAATACTGGGGGGGGGCAGGGAACAAAGACACACCCACAACTCCACCCATATAAAGGACACAAATCCCTACCATGATCCTTTGCAAATTCAAATTACCTGCCAGCACTCAACAGACAGCAACCACACACCCACAGCTCATCCATCACACAAGCCACACACCATCAGCACCCCAACAAATAGCAACCTCACATACACCCAGCAAAACACAAACTCACACACCTTCACCTGCACACCAACACACACATCCGTCACCATCACCACAAAGAAGAATCATAAGTTCCTAGATAGTGAATTGGAAGTCCTGGTAGATGAGATCCTCAGGGTAGAGCCACAGCTGTTTGGTACACTGGTCCAACAGACACCCATGGCGCAGAAAACCAAGATGTGGGAGAGGATCGTCGACAGGGTGAACGCACAATCACCATGTTTGCGCACAAAGATAGACATCCAGAACAGGTGGTATGACGTGCGCAGGAGGGTCAGGGAGCTGTTGAAGAAGGACTACCTCGTGAGCCAACACACCGGCAGTGGCCCTCCTGCCAAGCCAGTATACCTCAGGCCCTGGGAGGAGAAGGTGCGGGCCATCCTACCACCAGTGAGCGTATATGGACTAGAAAACATCCCAGAGCCTGGTGAGTACACAACAAATGTACACAATATTGTGCGACAATACACACACATCACTGTCAAGGGGAGAGTCAAACCATGCACCCTTAGCAAATACACAGCAACCAGAACAGAACCATCCCAAAATGTGTATGTCAGTCAGATAAACACAACACATGCCATCTCATAGTGACATGTAACTGTGTCATCACATGTACAAACACAACTACAACTACAGCTGGGCAGTGGCACAAATATAACTAACAAACACATCCAGACATGTAGCCACCACTACAACACCACCACACAGTGAAGGCCACTGAAAGGAAGGAATACTGTGTATGCTGGGCAAGTCAGTGTAGCCAATAGCATCATGGGAGTCGTAGTCACAGATATTGCCCACCCTCTCAATGCGCACATCAACACCACCATGAATCATGCTCACATCACAGGGAGTGGAAAACAACTAACAAGATGGCTGACACTGGCTACTGCTGTGGGGAGCACAAGGTCCTGCTGGCAACTGTGCACCAACCAACAGCAGGACACCACTGACTGACATCTTGCCATTGCTCTCACACTCACACACAGTGAAGTCCACCCAAAAGCAAGTAAGTATGGGCATGCTGGGAAGTGGGGTGGAGGCAATAGCATGATGGGAGTGGTAGTCACAGATATTGCTCACCCCCACAACTGTCCCATCAACACCACCCTGAACCATGCGCACATCACAGGGAGTGGAAAACAACTGACAAGATGGCTGACACTGGCTACTGCTGTGGGGAGCACAAGGCCCTGCTGGCAACTGTGCACCAACCAACAGCAGGACACCACTGACTGACATCCTGAAAGACAACTTGCACTCCCTGCAATGGAAGCACGTTCCATGGTGGGATATCTGGCTGGGTGGGAAGGAGGACTCACAGCCCTGACCATAGTTACCAGCAGCGTTTCTCACACACACCCCTAACACAAATTCCACATAACTCACCTGGGAGAATGCATTGCCTCACACTCCAATCAAATATCCCACAAAGAACCACAACCCTGGGTCATGCTGAGTGAAGCACAGGGACACACATGGGACTTGTAGCAAAACTAACCCCAGGATAACACTGTCAGCCATCTTGTCAGCACAGGCACACAACCCCACAGGGAAGCAGAGTCAAAGGGAAGGAAGCATGGGCATGCTGGGAAAGGGGGTGGAGGCAATAGCATGATGGGAGTGGTAGTCACAGCTCAACATCCCCCACCCACATGGCCCAGCAAGCTCACACTCAAGCATGCACACACCACAGAGAGTGGAAAGCCCCATCAAAGATGTCTGACACTGGTGCTCTGTTGTGGGGAGCACAAGGCCATGCTGGGAACTGGCCACCAACCAACAGCAGGACACCACAGTCAGCCATCTTGCCATTGCTCTCACACTCACACACAGTGAAGTCCACCCAAAAGCAAGTAAGTATGGGCATGCTGGGAAGTGGGGTGGAGGCAATAGCATGATGGGAGTGGTAGTCACAGATATTGGTCACCCCCACAACTGTCCCATCAACACCACCCTGAACCATGCGCACATCACAGGGAGTGGAAAACAACTGACAAGATGGCTGACACTGGCTACTGCTGTGGGGAGCACAAGGCTCTGCTGGCAACTGTGCACCAACCAACAGCAGGACACCACTGACTGACATCCTGAAAGACAACTTGCGCTCCCTGCAATGGAAGCACGTTCCATGGTGGAATATCTGGCTGGGTGGGAAGGAGGGCCGGATGTCAACCAAATACAACCAATGCAGACCATGTACACACCCCAACATTCACATAGAAATGCCCAAATAATGCAGGACAATGTGCTACACCAATATCAACCCCTGACTGTGACAACTTAGGACAATGCAATGTACAGGCCCGCATCCAGAGGCACAGTCACAACTGTCAGGTGTGTCAACCATTGATGCCTGCAGAAACATAACATACATTGTGTGTGTCTCCCAAAAACAGGTGATGATGGGGACACAGCAGCAGACGCTGAGGAGTCCCCGTCCCAGGCTCAAGAGGATACGGAGCTCACTGGTGTGGAACAGCCTCTGCCCTCCTCGGATGAAGAAGACCCACCTGGCACCTCCGGAGCAAGTCATCATGCAGCACCAGCAGGACCACCAGCTGCACCCCCTGCACCCACCCCTCCAACGACTGTCAACACACATACCACCCCTGCCGACATGGACAGACCAAGGAGCACCACCAGCACAGGGACCCTGGACCAACGTGGGGCCATGGACACCAACACCACCAACAACCCCCAAGGGGGCCCAGGGTCACCTGTGCGTGCCACCTCAGGTACTGCACGTGTCGCCAGGGGTGGTGGGAGGGGTGGGAGACATAGGTCGCTGCTCGCAGAGGGGTCTGGACTGCATGATGACCCACAACTGGCACGCATAGCCGATGCGTACCAGTCCAGCACCGGAGAGTTCAGCCAGGTAGTGGGGCTCCTCAGGGACATTAAACAGCAGCAGGCTGCCCATCATGCCCGCTTGGACTCACACATGTCCCGCGTGGAGTCCAAGTGGGACACACTGCAAGAGATGACGGCGGTGCATAGGGACATATTACAATGCCTCCGCCAGATGAGCAGCAACCAGTCAACACCTCCCTGTGTGCCCACAACATCTGGTGCTGAATCAACTGCAACTGCCACAGGGAGGCAGGATGACTCTGGCGGAGAGTCCCCTGCACCGCAGCAGCCTGCACTTGAGGGTCCCCCAAAAGAAGAGGGGTCGTCCGAGGAAGGACAACTGAGAGGCTGATGGCCATGCACAACCCCCAGGAAGCCAACACCTGTTCTGGATAATCACCTTTGTGCGCAAACTGTTCACCCTGTTGACTGCAACACAACTCCCCACATGACATGGGGAGTACAAGTTGGACCAATGTCTCAGATGACTGTGGACTTGATACAGGACATTTCTGCTACCAGGACTTCCAATTCATCTAGGAACTTTGGATTGCAATCAAAATGTACAGCACTCACCATCCTGTGCACTATTCACACACATGTATGACAATAAACACACTAATACACCATACCTGCCTCTGTCGTGATTCCAACGTGGTTTCTGTCATGGAGATGATGACCAGCGAAATTACACTGTGCATGCTAACTGCTACAGCAAGTACAACACAGGCATGTGAGTCATGGCAACGTGACACATATGAGGGAGACACACCACCAGGGCTACACAACAAATACACACCTAGGCCATCTGACTCATTGCCTACACTGATGTTGCCAGGAAATACGGTGCAATGCACAGACACAACACCTATTCACAGTCTTAGTCAACTAGCCCACTGGTGCAGTAAGCAAATGTCAGTCAAATGTGTGACCACAGAAAACGCACATCACAAAGTGAAGCACAGGTTTATTACACATTTGCAACATGTTGTAACCACTACAGATGCAAGGTAATCCCACCTGGCAGCGGGCACACAGTCAACAAGTGTAGAAGGAAGGAAGTCCATGGGTGTGGCGCACATCACCTGTAGGGACACGACAGCTACCACCCTAAAGTCGAATCACGGTGTCGGGGATCACAGTTGACCAAACGACTCTGAAAGTACCCTGTGAAGGACAGAAATGACACCCAGTCAAAAGCACTGAAGAACAGGACAGAACTGCAATACTCATGCCCAATACATGTCACAAGATACCCACCCAGAACCAAGTTAGCATGTCAACACTGTTGGGGAGTACAGACTACCTGTAAGGACACATCTCTACACGCATACAGTCATGTAGCCCATGGACACACTCAAACAGCACCAGAGCACCACCAACACATATCATGCAAACTCACATCATTGACATGACATCTCTGGATACTCACATTCAGCTGAAGAAGTTGGTGATGAGCTGTGTGCGGACATCACCATCATCATCATCATCATCACTGGCATCGTGGTCCAGGCCAGGATCCTCCACAGGTGGCGGACGTTGGTCATCGTCATCCAGGATGAGAGGCAACTCCTTCCGCACTGCCAGGTTGTGTAGCATGCAGCAGACGATGACAATCTTGCACACCTTTGCTGGGGCATATGGGAGGGACCCTCCTGTCTTGTCCAGGCAGCGGAAGCGGCTCTTCAGGAGACCAAATGTCCGCTCAATCACTCTCCTGGTCCGACCATGTGCCTCAGTGTAGCGCATCTGGGCTGGTGTCACAGGGTTCCTGAGGGGCGTCAGCAACCACGGCATGTTGGGGTATCCGGAGTCACCTACATACAGACAATTGCACATTAGCTGAATTGGAAAAGAGGGTGGAACACTACATTGCAGAACACACACAATGGTACAAAGTCAGTACACACCAACAAGCCAGGCACGCTGGTTCCGCATCTGTGACATCATCCTCGGGATGCGACTACTCCTCATCACGTAGGCATCGTGTGCAGAACTGGGGAAACGGGCACACACGTGTGAGATGCTCATATCTGCAAGACAGACCACCAGTGCATTGACCGAGTGGTAGTGTTTGCGGTTCCTGTATGCCTGCTCTTGGGCCTGTGGTGGTACCAAAGCCACATGTGTCCCATCAATGGAGCCAATGACATGCGTCATCCTCCCCAGGGCATAGAAGTCACTCTTCACGTCAGTGAGTTGTTGGAGTCTAGGGAAATAGATGTACTGGTTCAGGTATATCAACATTGCCTCCAAAACATCGCGGAGCAAACGGCTGAACATGGTCTGTGACATCCCACCAGCAGTCGCCACAGTGTGTTGAAAGGTACCAGTGGCAAAGAAGTGTAGGGCTGCCATCACCTTCACCTTGGGGGTCAGCGCTGTAGGGTACGGCCGGCCAGGTTGCAAATGTGGTGCCAAGCGCACTGCCAAATCCTCAATCAGCTGCCTGGTGAAGCGGTACCGTCGGATGCTGACACGTTCCACCATCGTTGCCAGGTCAGGGAATGGTCTATGGACAGCTGGTGCCCTGCAGTGCATAGGTGAAGAAAGAAAGATTGTCAGTCACCCCACATATGTGGCATTGAACACACTCAATATCACATGATACATCATTATGAGGCACAAGTACATGATGTGTGCAGTTCCGTAAGGACATGTATGGCACATACATGGCCAACATCTAACATCACAGTTCAACAAGTGGCATCAATAAGTCCCAGGTTGTGCCATTGGATATCATGAGGCCGTGTCACAGTTCCCATCTCCTGCTGCCATGTTACAAACACACCCCACAGTGACATGTGAGGACAGATGTGCCCCAGGCATCACAGCTCAACGACAGGTAGATTTCCAGGGACCCTGTATTGCCACATGGACACTGGCATGACATGGTGTATCATGGATACACCACAGCAAAACAACCATGACCCCCACAGGTAGTGGTCCCTGTTGCCTCGGCAGGACAGACATGGACGTCTGTGACACACACACGCACAACATCAAAGTCCATGCACAAACAACGTGGATGTGGAGACTGTCTCCCATTGTGCACATGAAATCAGAGACATTGTAAACACAACATGCACACAGACTGTGGAGGACCATCACTATTGTGCCAATGGGTCACCCTGGGTGAAACATACCATCCCACATGGGACTCAGGGGGTATGTGACATGACATACACATACACCACCGTGAAATGTGACCATGCCACATGCTCAGATATGAACAGTTGCACATCACAGTGGTCATGTACACGAAACACCAAGGAATCTGTCCCCATGAACACGTGCACAGCCTGGGGGTGGCTGCCCCCAAGTGACACCCACAGAACAACATGTTCACCCCCATACACGCAATAGGTAATGCAGCCTTACATGCCTTAGGATACAGTTTGGACAGGCTGTGGTGTTGTAGGTGTGCCCCTCACTCCCTGGGAAGTATATGTGGCTGGCATATGTTCACCTGTGACAGGCATGGTGACATATGCCAGTGACTTGTACAGGGACGCGTTGGACAGCAATGGACCGATCGGTGCGCACCCATTGGCTATGGCCTGGCCTGGCAACGGACGCGTTTTCAAATTTTGAACGAGTCTGATGCTGTAAATTTAGTTGGTCACCCACAACAATGTTGCAAATTCATGGGTGTCATGAAGTTGAACTTTTGAAGGATGCTGTGGGCGTGTGTAAGTGGTGCAATTCCATGGATTGGCCAGATTCAGAAGATGCAAATGACTTGGACCTATCACTTTGGACACATGGGACAGTATCTGCCTCTGCAGCACACATATAATGCTGGCTGTTCCCCTGAGAGCTCACTTGCCTGCACTACATGCTCCAGGACGACATCTGCCACCACCACTGCTGCTGTATCTGCACCCTCTGGACCCTGCAATGGCACGTACTGTGGAGAGAGCCCCAGCCTTCAGCACTGAGGAGAACCAGGCCCTGCTGGACAGCCTCCTTCCACAGTACAGCAAGCTGTACGGGAAAGCAGGGGAGCAGGTGAGTGTTCTGTCCACTGCCTTCCTAAATGTGCATGTTGTCTGACTAGCAAGGCTAACAGTCTGCACGCCACTGGCTAGCAGGCTCACTGAGTAGTTGTCACCCCCCATAGTGTGTAGTTACATGCACTGGACAGGTATAGTGCAGTGACAGTGCATTTAAACAAGGTTTTACTTCCCAGGCAATGATACCATGTAGTAACTGCTGGCATACTGACCATGGCCATCGTTGCACTGCCTGTGTACATCATGTGCCCCTGTGATTGAGACATGTATATCCAACTGTGTAATGCACGGATATGTTGCATGTGTAGTAATGGCATTCTCACTTTGTCATCCTCACAGGTTGATGCCCACCAGAAGCAGCAGATATGGCTGACCATCGTCCGGGCAGTGAGATCCGTGGGGGTCTACAAGCGCCGGATCCGCAACTGCCAGAAGAGGTGGCAGGACCTTAGGGGCTGGACCCGGAGGATCGCACGGGTCCAGCTGAAGCTGTCGCCTCCTCGCAGGAGGGGCGGACACCTGACCCTGACCCCCCACATGCTCAGGATCCTGGCGGTGGTCTTCCCTGATCTGGATGGGCAGCTGAAGGCCAGAGAGCAGCAAGGAGGGGGTGAGTCCATGTGAACTATGTCTGCCATGATATGTGCCCTCCTCTGGCCTGGTTAAACTTCCACAGTACATCAGTCATGTGGTCCAGGACCCATGTCCCTCTATTGTGCACTGCCCACTCCTCATCTGATACCCAGGTGTGGCCCTTACAGTCAGGGAATTGTGTCACTTGGGTACTGTGTCCTTGCAGTTTGCTTGACTCAAGGTGGGGGACAGCATCTGTTTCCCTGACTCTGTGGTGGGCATCATGGGTGGGTCCATTGCTTACACAATGCCTGTGTTCTGACATGTAATCTGCGTGTTACTTTGATATGTGGTCCAATTGCTGGGCTGATCCACCACATGTGCCTGGGGTATCTGGCACACACCCATGCTGCGGGTGGGAACAATGTTTGGGCCCCAGGAGTGTGTATATTACGTGTGTCACACATACTTAGCCAGCTGCCTACTGTCCAGGGCTCATCCCTCATTCATGTGGGGCAGGACAGTCATGCCTACTCCAGGCCATACAATACACTCTGTACTCCCACTCCCGTGTATCAGCTGACACGTTGTGCTCAGTGAATTGTCCCCTCAGGTGTCTGCCTCTGTGTCAGTGTGCTGTGGCTTCGTTGTCAGGACTGCTGGGGTGTTTCTCGGTTGGGGCTCAGCATGCCACCGGAGATGTGACCATAGGAGACGATACTTGTGTGACACATAGGTGTTTGATCACCTGACCATGCAGACTGGGGTATGTGAATGTGAAGTTCAGGCAGCTGTTTCCCATTCACAGCAGATTGTGAGGTGCTCAGGTTCAGAGGGTTGTGTTACAGGTCTCCCATATGTCCAATCGGTATGACCTGGACAGATAAGGGTTCAGATGATGTGGTGTGTGGGGGATGTACATGTGCACTTGTTCAGCTATAGGACTTGCATTCCCCATGACCTACTATTGTGACACAGTGCAGAGTGTTGTTGTCTGGCTGCCCTGCCCATGTGACTGGAGACAGTGATGTATGACTTAGCAGGCATGCCTGTGCCATGGCATGTGACTTCCTATTAGTGATCCTGCAGGGGAGTGACATGTGCTACATGCACACCATTGTGGCAATGGCTATCAGGACATGGGTGCATCATGGTGTCTGTCGCTGGTATGAATCACATGCATTTCCTATTTGACTCTGGGCATCCCTTTCATCCGGACACCTGTACTGACTCAGTGGCAAGAGTTGTGATGTGTGCATGTTCACATGCTTAACCGGGTTCTCTGCACTGTCCAACTACTGTGTAGGTGGTGCATGTGTCCACACTGGGGTATTGCCATCCAACAGACACCAGACAGATGGGTGCAAGGCCAGGTGGGATGTGAGTGCCATGGTTGACCATCAGACTGACAAGTGGCTTCTCCTGTTCTGTTTGGGCACTTTTAGCAATGTTCAACTAAGGATGCCAGGGCTTGCTCTGTAATGTGCTGTACTAACTGTGGTGTGTGCGTACGGTGCAGGTGACTGATGTCTGTCTGTTTCCCTATTGATTGCAGATACATCCACGGCCACAGGAGGGGACAGCTCCACGGACCAGGAGGAGCTGCAGAGCCAGACTGGGTCAGCAGCCGAGGAGTGGTCGGAGGGACCCAGTGGCACGGAGGGCGAATTGAGCCACACCGAGGAGTCCTCAGCACCATCCACCTCAGCTGAGGACCACAGCAGCTCGGAGGATGACTCCCTTATGGAGGCGGGTGTCAGCAGCCACCACACCCCAGCTAGTGTTGCTGTCCCCGCCACCACCACCACCAACACCGCCCTCCCATCGGCTCCCATTTCCGAGGTCCGTGGAGGCTCCCATGTTTGGGAGCGTGTCTCCTTCGGGCCAGGCACCGCACCCCCTGCCCCTGTGTCCCCTGCTGCCCTGAGTGAGGAGTCTGTGTACCTCCTTTGCCAGCTCCATGTAGGGCAGACAGTGATGCTGAGTGTCCTCCATGCCCACACCACTCTGTTGACTCAGCTGGTGTCGTTCATGGAGGGCATCTCATCGGGCATGTCTGCCCTACAGAGGGGCAATAGGTCCATGGACTCCTCCCTGACGGCAGCAGTGTCCCTCCTCCGACAGTCCCTCACCCCTCCTGCCTCTGCCCCATCCACACTCCCCAGCACCTTACCTGTCCCAAGCACACACACACCGGCACAGGCACACACCAGCACAGACACGAGCAGCACACAGACACACACGCCACAAACAAGACGCACACGCACGCACAGTCAGGGGACTGAAACCACACTCACAGGGGATGGGGCCCAGGCACACACACACGCATCCATGAGCACTGCACAGTCCTCAGTTGCCTCTCCCTCCAAAGCCCCCTCCCTTGCCTCACCTGCAACCCCAAAGACACAGCGGCTCTTCCTCAGTGACCTCGGCCTCTTCCCCTCCGATCCAGCTGATACAGCATTCAGGGGGAAGAGGAAGCCCACCCACACGGAGCGGAGTGCCCCTCGCCCCCGGACACCCTCCCCCAGGCACAGACCGACTGACGCCCCCACCCGCAAGTCCCCCCGGACCCGGAAGAGCAAGACCCCGCCGCCACCCTGCAGCTCAGGCACCAAGTCTCCTTCCTCCATCCCTCAGGCCCCCACACCCTGCCCCAGGTTCCCCCACCCACAGATACACCATCCCCAAAAGGATCAGGCCTTCTCCCCCTGCCACTTGCTCTTCCGGCCCCACCCCCCCGCTGCGCTTGTCTGTGCCACTGGTGTGGTGAGGGTGTCCTCCCCCTCTGTCCTGCCCACCTTACCTGATCCCCATTCTCCTCCCCTGGAGGTAGGCACTGCAGTGGAGGCCACTACCACCCTGTCTGACTTGGGCACTGCAGTGGCGGACCTGTCCACTCCATCTGCACGGTCCACTGCAGTCGTGCCGGCGCCCACACCATCTGAGTCATGCCCCCAGTTGTGCCGGCACACACCATGTCAGACACCTCCACTGCAGTTGTCAGTGGCTCTCCAGCACCCACCACCCCTTCCCTGCCTCCTTCTGGTGAGCCCTGATCCTGTCCCTGCGGTGCCTGGCCTGCCCCCCGTATGCCCCTCCGAGGGGATTGTCCCTGGTTTTCATCAGTGCAGGCATGCGTAGGGTGACATCTGCCACTGTCACCCTGTTTTGACTTTCATGATGGACTGGCCATTGGCCTTTGTTTATTTTTTACATGACTTCAACTTTTGAACCCACATATGCTGAATAAAGCAACTTTCTGTTCTCTAGTGCTTTTGCTTCTGATGTACATGATGTTGATGATGCTAACCATGCCCTTGCTGCAGTGGTGGTGATATTTGGTCTCATCAATCAATCAATCAATCACGGCATTTATAGAGCGCGCTACTCACCCGGGAGGGTCTCAAGGCGCTGGGGGAGGGGGTAAGTTACTGCTCGAACAGCCAGGTCTTGAGCTGCTTCCTGAAGGAGAGATGGTCCTGGGTTCGCCGAAGGTGAGTGGGGAGGGAGTTCCAGGTCTTGGCTGCCAGGTAGGAGAAGGATCTTCCTCCGGCGGTGGTTCTGCGGATGCGTGGTACGGTGGCGAGGGCGTGGCTGGTTGATCGTAGCTGGCGGGTGGGCGTGTAGAAGGTCATGCGGTCGTTGAGGTACTTTGGGCCCAGGTCGTGGAGGGCCTTGTGTGCGTGGGTGAGGAGTCTGAACGTGATTCTCTTGCTGACGGGGAGCCAGTGCAGGTCTTTCAGGAGTCCGGTGATGTGGCTGTGTCGGGGGATGTCCAGGATGAGTCGTGCGGAGGCGTTCTGGATGCGCTGGAGTCTTTTTTGAAGTTTGGCTGTGGTTCCGGCGTAGAGGGTGTTCCCATAGTCCAGTCGGCTGGTGACGAGTGCCTGGGTGACGGTCTTCCTGGTTTCAGTGGGGATCCATCTGAAGATCTTGCGGAGCATGCGCAGGGTGTTGAAGCACGAGGATGAGACGGCGTTGACTTGTCTGGTCATCGATAGGGAGGAGTCCAGGATGAAGCCCAGGTTGCGTGCGTGGTCCGTTGGCTTGGGCGCGGTGCCCAGGGCCGGGGGCCACCAGGAGTCGTCCCAGGCGGAGGGTGATGAGCCCAGGATGAGGACTTCCGTCTTGTCTGAGTTTAGTTTAAGGCGGCTGTTCCTCATCCAGTCGGCGACGTCTCTCATCCCGTGTAGGTTGGCTCTGGCGGTGGTGGGGTCGTTGGTGAGGGAGAGGATCAGCTGGGTGTCGTCGGCGTAGGAGATGATGTTGAGGTTGTGTTGGCGTGCGATGGCTGCGAGGGGGCTCATGTAGACGTTGAAGAGGGTTGGACTGAGTGAAGATCCTTGTAGTGAATGTATGAATATGTAGTGTTACTGTGCAGGAACCCATGTGGTCCAGGGGGACTGTGTCCTATCCTGTGGTGTATCCATGTCATCCTTAGCAGCATCTGAGGGTGTCATGTTTTCAATATTTGGCAATGGGATTTCCTACTTACATTAGCAATGTCACATCTGTGGCTTCCACCCCTGCACATCTGTTGTGCTTGCCATTGTTCAATTAGTCTACTTCCCTGACCGTGTGGCCATCTCCACTGGACATGCAGGTTTGGGCATCAATGGGGAAGGACTCATCTGGGTTGTCAGTGCAACTTGCTATACATGTGTGGTGGATCTGTGCTGATGATTTCGTTGACACTACCATGACCAGGCTGATGTGACTGGAGCCTTCATTTGGTGCTAATTGTTGACTGTGTGACCAAGTGTTCTGCTGACATGATGGAGCCCTACTGAGGCGACATATGGCACAGCTTTCCTCACACAGGAGTGGAGTCCCCTCATGGCAGTGTGTGCTCCTGTGACATCGCCTGCGCCCAAGGTGTGTGTTGTATGAGCATGTCTGTGTGTTCACTTCCATTTTGCTGTGCATGCTGGGATCCCTGGTGATGTTCCTGTTTGTGATGCTTGCTGAGTTGACCTATGTTCCCCCAAAGTCTTCTCCCTGGGTTCTCTGTGATGTGGGTGCATGGCACATTACTGGTCATCAGGGTGTCACCCATAGGTGTGTTTGCTGTCAGGGCTGAGTTTGTGGGCAGACGCTGATGGGTCACAGTCAGGATTCCCCTTGGCACTTGTTGTTTACACCTGTCATGTGATTTCCGGTTTGTGTTAGCTTTCATTGGTTGTGACACGTTGTGTGTGTGACTGCTGGCACTCCTCAGGGTCAGGGCTGCAATGTTGGTAGTTGTCTATGTGTGTTCTTTGTGGGTGACCTTGGCTTCTTCATTGGTGTGTGACTGTGGCTGGGATCCCATTGGTTGGTGTGGTATTGCCGTCATGTCCATGTACAGCGTAGTGTGCAGTGTGTCAGACATTCAGGAGTCTTGTTGAGTGGCCATGTGTGATGTGTTTCTGCACCTTGGTTCCCACCACCACCCCTGGGATTGTCATGGGTGCATGTGCAATGTCACCAGTGCATGTGAGCTTCACTGCTGCACATTGTTGGAGGTCGAGGTGTGTGGTGTTGAGTGTGTGCAGATGAGAGTTGTTGCCCGGCTAGACCCCTGCCTCCATGTTGGCCTTGGCTTACTGGCCGTGCTGATTGATTTGTGCTTGTGTAGGTGTGATGGTAGTTTGTTGCTCAGGACACATGACTGTGGTTCACAGTGTGAACGACATCTAGCTTTGTCATCACAGTGGGATTGTAATGCAGCCCAGGGTCACCACATTGTGGGGGCCCTGGGGGTAGTGCTGTGGTGTCTCTGTGTCTTGCTGTGTCAGTTGCTGTTCCTACATGCTTGTGTGACATGTGTGATTTGTGCTCCCTCTCATCTGACAATGCCTGATTGCCCACATAGGGGATTTGGATCCATGAGTTACCTTTGTGTGGCACTGTATGCACATCTGTGTAATTGGTATTCAGGCCTCCTCATGTGTTGTGTGGTTGCCTGGGGACACTGGTACCCCCCTCACCTGTTGTGTTTGATGTGCAGTGTGGGTCTGCCTGTTTGTGTTTGTGCATCTGCACCACTGCATTGGCATATCTTTAGCGTGCCATTGGCTGTATGTTGTTTGGTGTGTTTCCCCTGCTGTCCCTGGGACTCCTAGGTCATCAGTCAGCACAATGATCATTGTTTGTGTGTCCCATTGCTGCCATGGTATGGTATCTGTTCACCTCACATCTACAGTCTCCACAGGGTATCTGCATTTGTGTGCCCATTGGTGCAAATATGTGGGTCTGCATTCTGATGGTCACTTCTGTCATTGTGTCATTGATGAATGTTGACAGTGTCAGCCCCCATGGGTGATGTTTGTCTGCACATGGCCAAAGGTATGTCTTATTTGCACTGCACTGTTTGCCTCCCCCAATCTATGTTGCTATGGGACACAAGCACTACTTTGCCACTGATGTGTTTGTTGTTCTGTGACCAGGAATCATCCATGCAGTTTGGCAGTTGCAGCTTTTTCTTTGTCAACACTTACATTTTGGTCACTGTGATGATGGGGGTTTGGACACCATTGCCACAATGTTCAAAATGTGCTTCAGCTATGGACCCCACACTTACATTTTGGTCACTGTGATGATGGGGGTTTGGACCCCATTGCCACAATGTTCAAAATGTGCTTCAGCTATGGGCCCCACACTTACATTTTGGTCACTGTGATGATGGGGGTTTGGACCCCATTGCCACAATGTTCAAAATGTGCTTCAGCTATGGACCCCACACTTACATTTTGGTCACTGTGATGATGGGGGTTTGGACCCCATTGCCACAATGTTCAAAATGTGCTTCAGCTATGGGGCCCCACACTTACATTTTGGTCACTGTGATGATGGAGGTATGGACCCCATTGCCACAATGTTCAAAATGTGCTTCAGCTATGGACCCCACACTTACATTTTGGTCACTGTGATGATGGGGGTTTGGACCCCATTGCCACAATGGTCATGGCCTGCTTGCATTGTGGGGGCCACACACATTTATGTGTGGCACATGTGATAGGGGGTCACATTGTATGTTCAAAGTCATGTTCAGTGTTGTAGGCATTTGACACAGTCTACACACGCTTGTCATGGTGTTGGGGGATGTCTTTATGTTGCATTCTTTATGTTGGTGTGTGCTTGTTGTGTCATGTATTAGCCATCCTGTGAGTGGGGGTGTTGTTGGTGGTAGGCATCCAGCCCCCATGGGTAGAGGTGGTAGTAGTGGTAGGCATCTGGCACCCCTGGGTAAGGGTGGTAGTAGTGGTAGGCATCTGGCACCCCCTGGGTAAGGGTGGTAGTAGTGGTAGGCATCTGGCACCCCCTGGGTAAGGGTGGTAGTAGTGGTAGGCATCTGGCACCCCCTGGGTAAGGGTGGTAGTAGTGACAGGCATCCAGCCCCCCATGGGTAGAGGTGGTAGTAGAGGTAGGCATCTGGCACCCCCTGGGTAGAGGTGGTAGTAGTGGTAGGCATCTGACACCCCCTGGGTAGTGGTGGTAGTAGTGACAGGCATCTGGCACCCCCTCGGTAAGGGTGGTAGTAGTGGTAGGCATCTGGCACCCCCTGGGTAAGGGTGGTAGTAGTGACAGGCATCCAGCCCCCCATGGGTAGAGGTGGTAGTTGTGGTAGGCATCTGGCACCCCCTGGGTAGTGGTGGTAGTAGTGGTAGGCATCTGGTACCCCCTGGGTAGGGGTGGCAGTAGTGGTAGGCATCTGGCACCCCCTGGGTAAGGGTGGTAGTAGTGGTAGGCATCTGGCACCCCCTGGGTAAGGGTGGTAGTAGTGACAGGCATCCAGCCCCCCATGGGTAGAGGTGGTAGTAGTGGTAGGCATCTGGCACCCCCTGGGTAGAGGTGGTAGTAGTGGTAGGCATCTGACACCCCCTGGGTTGGAGTGGTAGTAGTGACAGGCATCCAGCCCCCCATGGGTAGAGGTGGTAGTAGTGGTAGGCATCTGACACCCCCTGGGTAGAGGTGGTAGTAATGGTAGGCATCTGGCACCCCCTGGGTAAGGGTGGTAGTAGTGACAGGCATCCAGCCCCCCATGGGTAGAGGTGGTAGTAGTGGTAGGCATCTGGCACCCCCTGGGTAAGGGTGGTAGTAGTGACAGGCATCCAGCCCCCCATGGGTAAGGGTGGTAGTAGTGGTAGGCATCTGGCACCCCCTGGGTAAGGGTGGTAGTAGTGGTAGGCATCTGGCACCCCCTGGGTAAGGGTGGTAGTAGTGGTAGGCATCTGGCACCCCCTGGGTAAGGGTGGTAGTAGTGACAGGCATCCAGCCCCCCATGGGTAGAGGTGGTAGTAGTGGTGGGCATCTGGCACCCCTGGGTAGAGGTGGTAGTAGTGGTAGGCATCTGACACCCCTGGGTAAGGGTGGTAGTAGTGGTAGGCATCTCGCACCCCTGGGTAAGGGTGGTAGTAGTGACAGGCATCCAGCCCCCATGGGTAGAGGTGGTAGTAGTGATAGGCATCTGGCACCCCCTGGGTAGTGGTGGTAGTAGTGGTAGGCATCTGGCACCCCTTGGGTAGGGGTGGTAGTAGTGGTAGGCATCTGGTACCCCCTGGGTAAGGGTGGTAGTAGTGGTAGGCATCTGGCACCCCCTGGGTAAGGGTGGTAGTAGTGGTAGGCATCTGGCACCTCCTGGGTAAGGGTGGTAGTAGTGACAGGCATCCAGCCCCCATGGGTAGAGGTGGTAGTAGTGGTAGGCATCTGGCACCCCTGGGTAGAGGTGGTAGTAGTGGTAGGCATCTGACACCCCCTGGGTAGGGGTGGTAGTAGTGACAGGCATCTGGCACCCCTGGGTAAGGGTGGTAGTAGTGGTAGGCATCTGGCACCCCTGGGTAAGGGTGGTAGTAGTGACAGGCATCCAGCCCCCATGGGTAGAGGTGGTAGTTGTGGTAGGCATCTGGCACCCCTGGGTAGTGGTGGTAGTAGTGGTAGGCATCTGGCACCCCCTGGGTAGGGGTGGTAGTAGTGGTAGGCATCTGGCACCCCCTGGGTAAGGGTGGTAGTAGTGGTAGGCATCTGGCACCCCCTGGGTAAGTGTAATAGTAGTGACAGGCATCCATCCCCCCATGGGTAGAGGTGGTAGTAGTGGTAGGCATCTGGCACCCCTGGGTAGAGGTGGTAGTAGTGGTAGGCATCTGACACCCCTGGGTAGGGGTGGTAGTAGTGACAGGCATCCAGCCCCCCATGGGTAGAGGTGGTAGTAGTGGTAGGCATCTGGCACCCCCTGGGTAGAGGTGGTAGTAGTGGTAGGCATCTGGCACCCCCTGGGTAAGGGTGGTAGTAGTGACAGGCATCCAGCCCCCATGGGTAGAGGTGGTAGTAGTGGTAGGCATCTGGCACCCCTGGGTAAGGGTGGTAGTAGTGACAGGCATCCAGCCCCCATGGGTAGAGGTGGTAGTAGTGGTAGGCATGTGGCACCCCCTGGGTAGAGGTGGTAGTAGTGGTAGGCATCTGACACCCCCTGGGTAGGGGTGGTAGTTGTGGTGGGCATCCAGCCCCCATGGGTAGAGGTGGTAGTAGTGGTAGGCATCTGGCACCCCTGGGTAAGGGTGATAGTAGTGACAGGCATCCAGCCCCCCATGTGTAGAGGTGGTAGTAGTGGTAGGCATCTGGCACCCCCTGGGTAGAGGTGGTAGTAGTGGTAGGCATCTGGCACCCCCTGGATAAGGGTGGTAGTAGTGACAGGCATCCAGCCCCCCATGGGTAGAGGTGGTAGTAGTGGTAGGCATCTGGCATCCCCTGGGTAGAGGTGGTAGTAGTGGTAGGCATCTGACACCCCCTGGGTAGGGGTGGTAGTAGTGACAGGCATCCAGCCCCCCATGGGTAGAGGTGGTAGTAGTGGTAGGCATCTGGCACCCCCTGGGTAGAGGTGGTAGTAGTGGTAGGCATCTGGCACCCCCTGGGTAGAGGTGGTATTAGTGGTAGGCATCTGGCACCCCCTGGGTAGAGGTGGTAGTAGTGGTAGGCATCTGGCACCCCCTGGGTAAGGGTGGTAGTAGTGACAGGCATCCAGCACCCCATGGGTAGAGGTGGTAGTAGTGGTAAGCATCTGACACCCCCTGGGTAGGGGTGGTAGTAGTGACAGGCATCTGGCACCCCTGGGTAAGGGTGGTAGTAGTGGTAGGCATCTGGCACCCCTGGGTAAGGGTGGTAGTAGTGGTAGGCATCTGGCACCCCTGGGTCAGGGTGGTAGTAGTGGTAGGCATCTGGCACCCCCTGGGTAAGGGTGGTAGTAGTGACAGGCATCCAGCCCCCATGGGTAGAGGTGGTAGTAGTGGTAGGCATCTGGCACCCCTGGGTAGAGGTGGTAGTAGTGGTAGGCATCTGACACCCCCTGGGTAGTGGTGGTAGTAGTGGCAGGCATCTGGCACCCCCTGGGTAGGGGTGGTAGTAGTGGTAGGCATCTGGCACCCCCTGGGTAAGGGTGGTAGTAGTGGTAGGCATCTGGCTCCCCCTGGGTAAGGGTGGTAGTAGTGGTAGGCATCTGGCACCCCCTGGGTAAGGGTGGTAGTAGTGACAGGCATCCGGGCCCCTATGTGTATATGTGGCATTGGTGATGGCCATCCCGCCCCTATGGTGCTGCTGTTGCTGGTGTGAGTAATTTCTGCATCCCTCTGTGTGTGTGTGATATGTCGGGTACGTGTGGTTTGTTTTTGTGGTTGGTGTCTGACTTACCTTCTGCGCCGTACGCGTCCGTGCCTGTTCCGGTAGTAGATGTAGAATATTGGTAGGATCGGCATGATGGGATTCATGGTTGGTTCGTCTCGTTCGTCTTTCTCGTTGCTTCGCCTCGTCCTCGTCGCTGGCGTGTTCGTCTCGTAGCCGTGGATCGTGTTGTGGCGCGAATCGGAGCCTATGTGCGCCTCTCCCGGATGCTTTGACGTGCCGTGCGTAGCGACGGGTTCGGCGCGTATGGGAAGCGCATCGTACTTGTCCGGCCGGACGGGGCTGCATTTTGGCTTCCGTGCGACTCGATTCTGCGTTTACGGATCCGGCTCGGTCGGGGAACAAGACCTGGATTGGGTGAGTACGACTGGGTCGGAATCTATGCTGTTGTGCATATCGTACTTGCTCGTTCGGAATAATGTGCGGTTCGGTCGGGAAACAGGCATTGGCATGGCTTTTTTCCCAACCGAATGATGTTAGGTGCGCCTCCGACCGAGATCGGAATCGGCCCCTCAGGCTCTACTCATGTAATTACGCATTACCATTGTAGTAAACCTATCACCCATATTGTCCAAAGACTACATATTCCTCATTAAAACTTGTAAATACATAGGTTTGAGGTTGAACACTTCAATACTCCCTGGATGATTGAATTAGTGCATAGGTAGTGCCTAGGTGATTCCCTGAGGATACAAGTAGTGCCTAGATGATTCCCTGACTATGTCATAACTCCATGGGCCATTCCATATCTGCATACTTACTGCCTGCATGTTTGCATGAGTACACCACTAGTATCTGGGTGATTGGATGAGTGCATGGGTAGATCCTGAATGATTTGACAACTGCGTGACTAATGCTTCAATAATTCAATACATGCAAGGATACTGGTAGGATGATTAAATGAGTGCAACTCTAGTGCCTGGATGATTGCAAGAGTGCATACATAGTATATAGGTGATTTATGCAGTGCATGGATAGTGCTTACATGATTGTTTAAGCCCATGCATAGCACCTAGCCTATTGGATGAGTGGATGAATAGTGTTTCAGCGACTGGATGCTGCCCAGTTCTCTTTGGTTGACTGAACAGGTAGTGCCTGGATGCTTACATAACTACATGGGTAGTGCCTGGAGAATTGAATAAGTGCATCAGTGGTGCCTGGCCAATTACATGAGTGCATGAGTGGTGTCTGAGTCACTGCATGATTCCATTGTTAAAGCTTGAGAGATTGGATGAAAGTAAGTATAATGCTGGGTTGATTGTATTAATGCAAGACTATTGGCTCAGTAATTTAATGACTGCATGGGTACTGGATAGGTGATAGGTTTACTACAATGGTACTCTCTACGTAATTACATGAGTACATGAGTGCATGAGTGTAGCCTGAGTGTTTCATCAGTGCACGCGTGTGCCTCAGTATTTCAATGACTGCATGGGTTGTAAGTGGGTGCTTAGATGGCTGCATAGGTTCTGCACAAATGTTATAATGATTGCATAGTTACAGCCTTGTTCATTGCATAAGTCAATAGTTAGTACCTAGGTGATTAGATGAATGTATAGGTAGCGCCTGCATAGTTCAATGACTACATAATTTCTGCCTGCCTGATTGCAAGAGTACATGTGTAGTGTCTGGGTAATTGAATAACTCCATGGATAGAGAATCACTGATTTGATGACTCCCTGAGTAGCGGCTGGGTGATTGGATGAGTGCCTGAATACTGCCTGACTGAGTGAGTTAGTACCTTCATTGCTGTTAGAAACATAACATTTGTCACTATATCTCTGACTCATTGGTTATCTCCTTTTGTCAGTATCAAACTACCTGTTTTACTGTATTCATGCTTTTCTTCTGAGCTATGTGTGAGTGAAATCTAGGTATCACACTTGATATATAATTGCATTCATGGCTATCTAGAAACATACATTGCTTTGTTCCTGAGTGTGCATTTGCATTAGTAAGTTTCTAAAACAAAAAACAACATTTTGAAATTTTTCAAAGCACAAAACCTTTTGTGAATGGCATATCTACATCATTTCTCAAATACTTCTTCTGCTTCTAAAACATATATTCAACATATCTCAAACAAAAGTAACACTCGAAATGAAGTTAGCACAAGAACTCTTGAGGCATTCTGCACTATTAATCCTTCTCAATTTTAAACAAACCATGTTTAAACAAAAACACTACACTCACCATATACATGAAGTTTTCATCAGCCTTACTAAACATAGATCACCATGTAAACATATATGCAATTTCTTAATAGATGTACACCTTCAAGCCATCTTTCCCAAAATATATACCTCTCTGCATCTTTAAAGTAAACTGAAAAGTCCCACCGTATATATAGCTATGTGCAAGCACAAAAACCATATCTCACCATCTAAGCATATGCAAAGCGGTCATATAAGTTAAAAACCACATTGACAAACACTTCCCAATACATACCTAACAAGTATTACTTCTTTCTAATTCATATATAGGCAGACAACATGTTCTCATCTTTTATTTCTCACTACACTATTCCTGTTTAATAAGGTTATTAAAAGTACTACAACTCCCAGATTGCAAATAACAGATGTATCTATTCTGCACATGATGATTAGACATTTAAAACATTCTTAGTTCTTCATTGCAACTTTCCACAAGACTATACTGTTACTTTTCAATAAAATACACAATGTAATAAAGAGACACTAATTCATTTTGCTCTTACTTTCCAAAACATTCACCACTAACCTCTTAAGTACATACTCTCTAATAGATACAGTTAATCTCATATATTTCTTCTCATCACTGTGATACTCCTTTTAATCAAACTCCCATATACACATTCATTTCTAAAGTACATTTTTAAAATAATTACAAAGTTATATACATACCAGTGAATTCAGTTTGTAGATTATATTGTTGTTTAGCTCTTTCAGGATCGTTTTGACACTGTTACGATTTGTAAAAACTAAGCACAAGAGTGGTACACCACTCTCATACAAAGCAACTCTAAACTGGCAACCTCTTCAACTTTCCAATCTATCATCATGAGAAAGGCAGCAAATGAAAGCATGTTTTCTTTTTAGACTACTGCATCTCCACTTGTGAATGGTGAGCATCTGTTAACCCTTTCCCTCTCTTTCAAAGCGAGGTTCCTGTCGGCGCATTTTCGTGATGTTTTTGTGATCATCGTGGGGAAATCGCAAAAAATCGGGAGTTTAACCTATATCTAGCTTCATTTTTCAGAAATTTAAATACTACACAACAGTTTATTACATAGTCCTGAGTTGGAAATTAAAACTTGGCATTATGTATATTGTGTCATCACTCCTCAACTTTAAAATAACTGTTCTGTCTCATTAACACTCTTCCCCCCCATATAGTCTTAGCTTAGTGTACCTAGCAACACAGTGGAGCTAGTAGTTCAAAAGTTCACAGCACATTCTAGAAAGAACATGCTACTACCAAATGAGATACAGGAGGTGTGGTTTACTCCACAGATTCAAAAGCTTATCAATGTCTGTATTACATTTCTTTTTTTAAACAATAGCCAATAATAAGACTTCTTCCTGAGCTATCCAATCCACTTTCATGCTGAAAGCATCCATTGAAATATATATATATATATATATATATATATATATATATATATATATATATATATATATATATATATATATATATCTTCAATTCCTTCGCGTCCTCTCCCTGCGAAAGTCACGGCACCACAGCAGGGTAATTTTAAAGTGATTTATTATTCACACCATAAAAAGTAAACAAACAGGACGGTCTACGCGTTTCGGCTCCACTAGCCTTCTACTGGACCATAGAGTCCCTCGCGTCTAGACTGTATTAAATAAAGTGCTTGTGCTTAAACCCTCATTTGTGTTTACTGTTTTTGGCAACTAGACTGTCAAACTTCCCTGGCTGAAGTGGAATCATTTGTCCACCATTTTTCAAGTTTTTGTAAGGTACATTGGATGGCAGATACAAAGTGCAAATGCTAAAAATTGCTATTCTTGTACAGTACATTCAATGTCAAGAAAGGTGCAAATTATTTGTCCGCCATTTTGCAAATTTTTGTGAAGTGCATTGGATGGCAGATACAAAGTGCAAATGCCGAAAAAAGTGCTGTTCTTGTAGAGTACATTCGATATCAAGAAAAGTGCAAGTGCATGATAAAACTGTATGTAAATACACATTAAAATCACAGAGTCAACATTTCTTTCAGTCTAAAAGGTCCTCATGATGGCTATTTTGTGTTAGATCCCCAACTTCATTCCACCTATGTCCCTCTATTCATACAACAAGACAATTTTTTCTTTTATACTGAAATACATCGCAGACGATTTCACTTTGATTTGTATATGACTGATGATTTCATCCAATTTCTTAAAATTACATAAAATCTTATTGTGGCGAGTCTGAGATCAGGTTTAAGAATTTGGTTTAAAAATTTGGTTTAAAAATTCATTCAGATGACCCTCCATAATTTACCAGTCTCTTAAAATATATATATATATATATATATTTATTTATTTATTTTTAAACCTCCAGCTTGTCCTTTGTAAAACTACCTCATTCAGCTCCGGCCGTCTCCTGACTACTATTGCTCCTTCACTTCAAAATACTTAGAGTATGGCTTGTGGGCCACAGCTATATCTATTGGGCTAAAGAGGCTGCAAAAAAGAGAGGTATTGACAGGGACTTTGGTTTGCCAAATGAGCAGATTACTTGGTTTGGCCAGAGAGGGTTAAAGTTTCATCAGTTGCTGGCTGTGGATTCCCAAACTCCTCACCTTATAATTGTGCACTGTGGTGGCAATGGCCTAGGCATATTGACTGGGGAAGGGCTGGAAATCCTAATGAAAGAAACGTTCACAGAACTGAGTCGCTTTTCCATCACACTGTCTTGGTGTACTCTAATATTTGCCAAAGACAGAAAGGGAAGCGGTCAAATCAATTCTGTCCACAGATTAACAAAGCCAAGAAACATGTTAATAAAACTGTTTCTGCATTCCTTGGAGACCATCGCATGGGCTGTATCTATAACAACAATCTGCGTTTTGACATGCATGGAATTTCTAGAAATGATGGAGTGCACTTTGCAGATGAAGGCAACAGAGTGTTTCTAAGTAAAATGAAACTCTGCATCCTGTCTTATGTGTAGCAGCCATATAGACACAACCAACACAACAGCTCTTGTAGGAGCCACCCTAGTACCCGAAATATTGGGAAGTTTTTTCCTGAAGGGTTTTTTTCCCTTAGATTTTTGGGATCTTCGCGACGATGGCGCGATACCCGCGGACATGTCGGGAAAACGTGAAACAAAAGCAGACATTCAATAGCCACCAACACATCCAAAAATAATATGTAAAATAATCCATTCTGAACATTGCCCGACACATATTTCTATATACATACTTCTTTCAAAGCATGTTTAAACTCATATTTTTGTACTAAGTGTCTTTAAAAACCATCTTTCAGACCTATTTCCCGTTTTCGCGGTTATTCGAGATGTCACAATGGCGTCATTAACCGCGACGATCATGCCTTTTCCATAAAGTGAAAACACATATATGCACACATGTTACAGAATTTTACACACTAGAGGTTTATTACTGTACACTTCATACTCATGTTTTTCTAGTGTATTTCTAGACCAACCATCTCTAAAACCAATTTTCCGTTTTTTGCGGTGAGGGTGAAGATCGCGATGACATCGGTAATCGTGATCCCCCCGGACACGTCGCGAAAGTAGAAAGCAAAAGCAGGAATTCAATAGCCACCACCACATAAAAAAATTATAACTATATAATTAATTCTAACCATCACAGTATATAACTCATTATATAAATAACTTTATAAAAATATTTATCAATATCTCTATAACAATGTATTAATGATTCATTGATATATATTTTTGATATTTTTACCAATATTCACAGCAACGTTGATAGTTGTGATGTCTCCACGATGGTACATGGGGGGCCACGCTGGCGGTTGCTGTGTCGTCGTGAATATGGCGTGCGATTAAAAAAATCTATTTTGGACACATAACTTGTGTCACTAACACCTCCATTTCTCAACCATGGGGTCAGAGTATCTCCACCTTAACCCCTTATGTAGGCTTTCACACAGATTTTCATAACATGATAGCCACAACTTTCTATTCAGGTTGCGTCCAGCCAATCAGAACATTCCCATTTGCGTGTGCATCCACGATTCATCGCGAAACCACCTCAAAATATCCGCGGCCAGAGATATCACTATAATTTTAAACTTAAATTACTCAACAACTACTGAACTGCTTTACACCAAATAAGCAAATGTTGTGTTCAGTACTTAGGTACATCCCAGATTGGATACTGGGGTACCCTTATAAGTCCCTAGTATATGGTACTAAGGTACCCAGGGCAAAGGTACCCCAGAGGTCCCCCATGGGCTGAAGCATGCATTATGCCACCCATGGGAGACCATTCAAAATGGAACTACAGCCTGCCATTGCAGCCTGTGTAAGCTGGTGCTAGCACCACTTGCTAAAGATATCGGTTTCCTATATTTAAGGTCATTGCACTTAACACCTATAAGTCACCCCTATAGCAGGCCTTTGCAATCCTGAAGGCAGGGTGCTTGGTTCTAAGTGAGAGGGTGCCCCTGCATGAGCAGGACACCCCAACAGCCTACGCAGTCCATTCTCCCGGGTTGTCAGTGAAGCAGCCATATACTATATAGAAGGGCACCGCGTAATTACGCGATGACCATCTCGAAAACGGCTGCAACGAATCCTATCATGTTTGGTATCAAACATGTTGGAATCATACCCCCACACAGTAAACAGTGTGGGGGTATGATTCCAAGCACTGGAAGAGCCCTCCGTTAGGCTCTCTGTGTTCCCAGTGCCAACCTTCTAGACCCGGACAGCACAAAATGGTTGCTGCCGACCAGAGACACATTTCTGCTCTCCTACTGCTGAGCCAAGCTCGAGCAGGGGAAGGCAGAACAATAGGCATCCTGTCACAGGGAAGTGTGATCACCTCCCAGACAGGATTTAGTGTATTGGGACCGGGTGAGTGCGCTTGCCGGCGCCACTACGTCTGCATGAGGGGCACATTTGGTGTCCCTGTGCATAGTCCAGTTCAAACCAGTCCTGGGAGCTGTTGGCTCCCTCTCTGGTGCGAAACTGGACAAAGGACATGGGAGTAACCTCGCCCCTGTCCAGACCCTCCCCTGGGAGGGTGCCCTGAATCATCCCAACCCTTTCCCTAGGGTATCTAAGGGCTTACCTGGGTGTAGGTCCCTAGATTCGTCGTGGGATAAGACTCAGATCAGACACCACTTCTTCTTCTACCGTCTGGGCACTCTGGACTTTGCTGGACTTCGTTTGGGCTCGACTTCGTCTTCTTTCCAGTCTGTGCACCATACAGGAACCTTCCAAGGCCTGTGGGCATCAAAGACACCTGAAGGAATCTCCCTTGGAGTGAAGGAGTCACTCCCCTGCATTCGCAGGCACCGCAACTAAGTCGACCGGTCTGCTGATCCTGAGCTCCTCCAGACTCCGTAAGATTCTGCAACACAGGTGGTGGTTTTCCACAGCTCCCGAGGACTGTCCTCTCGCCAAGTTTGAGGCCAGTATCCCTCGTGGGGGTTGCAATAACCGAACCCCTGTGCACCGCGTCAGCTTGCAGTTGCAAAGCCTTTTTTGGCTTCCTTCCAAAAAGATCTTTGGGCTCCAAATAGTCCCCACCTCGAGCATCACCAGAGACTAGAATCTTCAACCACACCGCATTGTTGTGCATTGTGGCCTGCATCTTTTGGTGAGCTGCTTGAGGTCCTCTCGCAACTCCAGTGTCTCCGGCCTGTGGGTCCATTGAGGGTTTCTTTTGGGCTCCCCTGATTGCTTGGGGTCTGCCCTGACTCCCATGCTTTTGGTGAGTCCCCTGGATCTTGCTGGTCCCGACGTTGCTCCTTCTTCAATTCCTGCATTGGTTGCACTTGCCAAGGCTTGTTGGTGCTCCCGTCGGACACCGACCCTTCAGCACTCAACATCCTTCGTGGGACAGCTCTTGCATGGCTCTTGGTCCTCCTCAGCGTCGCCTGGTCCTCATAGCTGCAGAGTCGGTGTCATTGTCATCCATCCTGCAACACCCGACATCGGAGGGCATTCGTCTTCCAAGTCTCCTGGTCTCTCCTGAGTGACATAGACTCTGCCCCTTCTGCTTGCTGTTACCTCTCATCTAGAATCCACCTTCGGATTCCACGGGCCACTTTCTCCTTCTTCAACAGCAACACTTTCCTGAAGTCCTCCATTGGGTTTGACAGTGATTTCCGACACTACTTCACACGTATGCACCCGGCTTTCCTGGTGCAGGTAACGTGGGTACTATGGTATCCACGGGTGGGGTGGCTCTCCAACTTTCTGCCTTCCACAGGGTTTCTTCAGGGTCCACTGGGAAGGGTCTTGAACCTTTAAAAATCCAACCGCGACTTACCCGTAGAGTTGTACGGAGCACGTGCTCGTGTTCCCACACTTCACACACTCTCCATGGGGTCCCTATCTACTCACCTTGGGCGGTTCCTTGGGTCCCCAGCACTTCTACGTCCTCTCGACATTGTCTTGACCCGAGTCGTGGTTCTTATACCACTTTCTTAGTATATGGTTTGTTCCCCCCCTGGGGTCCACTGTGTATTAGGTGCTATTTTCTGTGTGTCTCTGCTAAAGTATTGTGTGCATTGTGCATTTCTCCGGGTAGGAGATATTTCTATGTGTTAGAGAGTATTATATAATAAATACGTATTTTTATAAATACCTTGTGTGGTTCTTTTTCACTTAATCTATACTATAAGATTGTACTCTGGTAAAACAAGCTGATTTACACTCCTCTTGGACTAAGCCTGAAGGCTGCTCTCCACAGCTACCACTTAGGGAGCTGCTAAGGTTGTCTAAGACCACTTAAATCACCATAAGGGTTGTCTGAACTGGTGCAAGATGCCCACTTACATTAGTGGACATCATATACCAGGCCAGCTTCTCACAGGGAGGTGTTGCTCTTGAAGATGAGTACCTCTGTTTTGCCGGTGTTTAGTTTAAGGCATTTGTTTTGCATTCAGCTGGCTACGCTAGTCATGCACCTGTGGAAATTGGTTTTGGTGTTAGTGGAGTTTGACGATAGGGAGAGGATGAGCCGAGTGTCATAAGCGTATGATATGATGTTCATACTATAGGATTTGACCAGAGTGGCCAGGAGGCCAGGTACGTGTTGAACAAAGTTGAACTCAATGAGGACCTTTGGGGAACGCTGCAGATGATATTCTTTGGGCCTGAGGTGTAAGGCAGGAGGCGGACGCCCCAGGTTCTTCCAGTAAGGAAGGAAGAAATCCATTTAAGCGTGTTTCCTTGGATCCCCATCTGATTGGCTCCGTGTAGAAGGCTGTAGTGTGACACGGTTTTGAATGCTGCTGAGAGTTCAAGCAGGATCACTGCTGAGGTCTCTGTTCAACAGTTATCCTGTTTTCTGATTTTCAGCATCATAAAAATAAGTCTTTCTCTGATACACTTTCCGTTATTGCAGTAACCTTAAGGATGGCACTTAACCATGTTTTCTCCTATTAGGTGCAGCGTTGCCGGGATGGTCTTTGCTGCGTTGCTGGATTTGCAGGGGAGAAGATGTCCACAGCGTCGGAGATTTGCAGGAGAGCCATGCAGCGTTGCAGGAATGGAGTTTGCTGCATCACTTGATTTGCAGGGGAGAGGATTTCTGCAGTGTCAGATTCACAGGAAAGCCACAATGCAGAAGAAACTCGGCTGGGTTGTGGAGACTTTCAGGTGAGCAGGATCGCTGAGGAGGATCCGTCCTCTTTAACAAGTGGGTAAGCCTAGCAGGGCCTTGTGGTTTGAGTGCGGTACAAATACTTTTCCTCAATCCTGATGAGTCAGCCCAAATATTCCGATAGTCAAGTGCCTATGAGTCAGCCCAAACATCCCCATTGTCATATACCTATAAGTCAGCCCAAATTTCACCATAGTCATGTGCCAATGAGTCAGCCCAAATATCCCCATTGTCATGTGTCATGAGTCAGTCCAAGTATCACCATAGTCATGATGAGTCAGCCCAAATTTCACCATAGTCATGATGAGTCTGCCCTGAAGGCCCGGGGGATGTTACTGATTGTACTTTAATGTTTCATGACCCGGTAGTGTAGTCCCCCGGGGGATAAGTACCATGCCAAGAACGTTGTCAAGCCTAAGGGGCAAAGAGCCCCATGAACAGCCAGGGAGTTATGGAGACGTGTGCTCAATTCCTCTAGACCCCCACACAAAAGGTACATGAGGAGTGAGAACACAAAGAGATCTGAGTCATGACATCTTTTATGTGTAATTCCCAATTGTGAAGAGCTAGACTTTTCAAGGTTGGTGTCTCTGGACTCATAATTTAAATTCACAACTTTTGGTGTAGTCAGATTTTAAATTGCAGTTCTCAAAATGCCACTTTTAGAAAGTTGGCAGTTTCTTACTTCAGCCATTTTGTGCCTGCTTCCTGTCTCTGAATACACTTCTGGGGTGGCTGACGCCTGGGCTTTGTGCATTCTCTCTAGACAGCTACACACAAACGGAGGTTTGGTGTGATTTGATGAGCCATCCACATCCTGATGGGCCATCTTGCGCAGGATGGAGGGAGGAGCTGGACACAGCCTCACACTTACACCTGAATAGGCTGTGTCCTGTCCCCTCACAAAGGACTGTATTCCCCCATGTAGTGAGTCTGGACTCAGGGCAGGAAGGGAGGACCTCTGTGCACTTCAAAGATCTTTCTTCGAAGTATCCTCCACTACAAAGGCACAACTGAGTATAAGGACTGGACCTCTGACACCACAACTTCAGTACACTTCTGGATCTGTGAAGACTCTACCAGGAAGAGGAAATGTGCGGCTGAAGGACTGCCACTCTGTTAGACTGCTGTTTAGCTGGACACTGCCATGCTGTGCTTTCCTCCTGGCGGCTGTTCCCCTGCCTGGGTGAGAAGGACTGGTCCTGCATCAGTGCAGAGTGACTCCAAGGGCTTGCTGGCTAGCCTCCTGATTGATGTTTCAGGGACATAAAAGACTTCAAACTTACCTGCATCTGCACTTGGACTCTCCCATCTGTGGGTCTACCCTGCCAAGTGGTTCCACCCCAGTCATGGATTCTTCGAAGTACGGCCTCAGATGCTTCTTCAGCCAACCCACGCTTCCTCATCTAAAGTAGCCCATCTTCGCCTTTGCGGGGATCAGAACTGGCGCATCTTCGGCTTGGCGTGGATCGGAATCTGAACATCCCCGTCATTGCGTGGAGTGGACCCAGCACATCACCTTCAGAACCAGTGCATCGCACTCGAAAATCAACGCATTCTCTTCTACAGAAGTAGAACCAATGCATCGCATTTAGGACCAGTGCATCTCCCTTGGAACCAACGCATCGCCGACTTTGCATGGGGAAAACCGATGCATGTCCCTCTGTTGCGGGATCAGAACTGACACATCGCCTCAGCTGCAGCTCGCATCTACTTTGACGTTGGCGCAAACCAGGATCAATGTACTTTTGTTCAGCGAGCCCAAGTGGGTCCCTGTATCCAAACTGCAGTCCATCGCAGTCTGCCTAAACTTTTGACTTTGCCCCAATCCAGCATGATCAGATAGCCAAATAGGGGCTTTTTGCTTCTAAGTGCTATTTTACAGTTTATTCTTTAAAAACTAATCTCAAGTTCTACTTATTTGATTTTTGTTGTTTTGATCTTGTTTTATTGATTAAATTAAGCTCTCTTTACTACCTTGGTGTGGAATCTTTTTGTGTGGTGTTTATACTGTTTTACTATTGAAGTGTTGCACAAATACTGTACAGATTGACTTTAAGTTAAGCATGACTGCTCTGTGCCAAGCTACCAGAGGGTGAACAAAGGTTAATTTAGTATTTGCCTTACACTTACGCTGGCTAGGAGTGTGGTTCCTGTTTGGACACGGTGTATACCTCTGCCAACCCAAAACACAATTTCTAACACTGGGAACTTATTTATCCTGTTGAAGTCTGCTGCTACAATTAAAACTGAATTTGGGAATTGATCTAACATTTTTAATAAAACCACTTGAAAGTTATAGAGAAAGAGCACAAAGTAAACAAGTAGGACCAAAATAAACATTACAAAGTAAAAATTCATTGGAGATATCATCTGATCATATATAAGGTGAGTAAAGGACCATAGCCTATTGTAAAGTAGCTACCAACTGCGTGACCTTTCATTTAAAGAAGGATCTTATAGAATAGTTAACCCCCGCCCATTGGTTGGTCATTAATTGATGGAATGGCAGAGCAACAATATTCTAAGAAGTTTTTATCTAAATCACAGTCCTTTAATAAAGGTCCCTATTTGTGGATATTTTGACATTTGTGTGTCTTAGGTGGTCTGTAAAAATGTGGAATTGTAGGTCTTTCCGATGTTCCTCTTGCTGCTCTCACAGTGACATCAAGAAAAGAGATCTCAGTTGTTCACTGTCAGAGTAAAATTTAGGTAAGGATTGAGTGTTTTTAGCCAGCCAAAAAATTCAGATGCTGATTCCTTGTTCCCATGCCAAATGATGAAAATGTCATCAATAAAACAGTGCCACATACATATATTACTATGGTATGGGTTGTTGGATCATATAATTTTATTCTCAAAATGGTGTACGTACAGGTAAGCTATTCTGTTAGCGAAGATACTACCCATCGATGTTCCATGGTGTTGGAGATAGGTACTCCTTCAAATTTAAAATAGTTCTTAGTCAAAGCTAGTTTGGCAGATCTCATGACCAGATCGATTGGGGCTTTAAATGCCATTCGTCTTCCGTAAACAGTGTTTCAATTATTCGAAGGCTTTCCTCTTGGGGTGCGCCTGTTTATAGAGCTTCTACATCTTCTACATGGAGGATGCTCTGTATGTCACGCAAACAACGTTAGGGACGCGCGCTGACAACAAGCACCGTGCTAAGAAACTGATCGCTTTGCTCACAGCTCTGAAAACCTAACACTTACGTTTTTTAATATTTAAAGATTTCTCTTGCTCCTTTCAAAACGATTTTAAATTGTTTATTGCTTATTTTGCACATTGTTCTGCTGTATTCGCTTAAGGCTCTTACCTCTCAGCCTGTGTTTTCCGCCAACAGCCCCGGTCCACCACGGGTTTGCCGCTTGCTGTGGAGGGCGAACGGCGCATAGTTTCCTTCAGTTCCGGTTGGGCGGAGGGGTGGAGACAGGGGTCAAAGGTCTTGCCCTGATTATTTATTCAGCATGGCTTGCTCGTCGCGGACGCGCGCTGACAACAAGCACCGTGCTAAGAAACTGATCGCTTTGCTCACAGCTCTGAAAACCTAACACTTACGTTTTTTAATATTTAAAGATTTCTCTTGCTCCTTTCAAAACGATTTTAAATTGTTTATTGCTTATTTTGCACATTGTTCTGCTGTATTCGCTTAAGGCTCTTACCTCTCAGCCTGTGTTTTCCGCCAACAGCCCCGGTCCACCACGGGTTTTTCCCCTTGCTGTGGAGGGCGAACGGCGCATAGTTTCCTTCAGTTCCGGTTGGGCGGAGGGGTGGAGACAGGGGTCAAAGGTCTTGCCCTGATTATTTATTCAGCATGGCTTGCCCGTCTGCGCCCGTCCGCGCCAAGTCCGCGCCTAGCGCCAGAGATGCTGCCCTTTTACCCTCAGACCAAGGAGCTCAGATTTCCTACACAAGAGGAGCTCTCCTCGATATCCGGGTAAAGAGGGCTCCATGTCATCACACTATGGACCCTCAATCCATGGATAACACCAACTTGGACCTCCTATGCACCTCGTGTAATGTGTGTGTGAAACCGGGAGGGGGCGTTAACACACCTGACCCCGATGAGTCAGCCAGACTCCCCCTGAATAAGCAGCTAGGACAGGGCTTCCTCATCAATGCGAGATCGCTCATTAAAAACAAGATAGCCTTCAGAGACTTTGGGGCCGATTCCGATCTCGGCCGGTAGGGCTCCGAATTGGATTCGGCATAACCGGATCCGATTCGGAGCCCTATTTCCCGACCGATTCGTACGCGCGTCCGGACAGCGAGTACAATGCGAATTCGCCGACCGACTCGTTCGGGCGTCCCAACCGCTCCGACCGACTCGTTCCCGGGTCTAACCGCACCGACCGACTCGCTCGGACACGACTCGCACCGCGCAATGGAGACGTTCCCCGGCCGGGTAAGTACGATGCGCGCCGCGAGCAGTACGACCGACACGCGCCGTCCGGCTCGAAAGAGCAGTCGGAGCCGTACTTCGGGGGTCCGTGTCGGACCCCCCTGTATGCGTAGCCATGCGAGTCGCACACAGGGGGGACCCATGGGTCCCCCCTACCTGTGCGTGTACGGCGCGAGTCGCTTCGCCGCATACCCGCTGTAGGGGGCACCCTTGTTCGCCTCGCACCCATTGAGGCAATGGGAGCCCGCGTATGCGCTGTACGACCGGCTCCCATTGACTTCAATGGGAGTCCGACCGACTCGAGTACGATAGCATACGGACGCATCGTACTCGTTCGGTCGGGCTGCACGGGTCCGATTCGGTCGGAAATCTCTCCGGGTCCGGCTCGGTCGGAGAGATTTCCGGCCCGAATCGGAATCGGCCCCTTTGTCTCAGCGAGGAAACCCATTTGGGTGTTCGTTACTGAAACCTGGGCCTCGGACTCGTCGGGTCCAGACCTTGTCGATGCCATTCCACCTGGATATACATTTACTAGACTGGACAGGACTGGACGAAGGGGGGGTGGTTTGGGTATTCTCCATAGAGACAATATGGTTTGCGTATTCAACAGCTGAATACACCCACAGATTCATTTGAGGCACTGTACTTTTCTATTAATGTCCTCCCCTCGGAAAGTTTCTCTGGCGTTCTGTGTTATCGGCAGCCGGGCCCCAGGGCAGCCTTTAGTCATGAGTTTAGTAACCTGCTAGAACCCTACTTAGACAGATCCAACTTTACTATCTTGGGTGATTTTAACTTCCACCTAGAGTTGTCTGATTGTAAAGACATGCAGGTATTTCTGGATACCATGAGCAGCTGTGGTTTCTCTCAGTTGGTTAAGGGACCCACCCACATAGCAGGCCATTCCCTGGATGGTGTATTTTCTAGTGACCATCGGGTAGTGGTCAGAGCCCCCATACCACTTTCCTGGTCGGATCACTTTGCGGTCCCTTTTGATCTTAGCATTTCAACTCCAGTAAATGACTTAGCTGGAACTGGGAATATGGAGAAAAAAAGAAACCTTAGCAGGATCAGTAAGGAATCGCTGTCTCTGCTCCTTAGTAAAATCCATCTGTCAAGGTCCCATGATGCCAATCTGGCCGCAGCTGAATTGGCACACAAACTATCAAAAGTTATTGATGAACTGGCACCTTTGAGGAAACACTATTCAGCAAGAAAAAAGCCGTCTGCACCCTGGTTCACAGACAGATTAAGAAAGATGCGACAAAATTGCCGTAAACAGGAGAGGCAATGGCGGTCTAAATTAGAACCTTCAGGCAGAACTCTACACAAGAACTGTCTGAAAGAATACAAGGCTGCTATTATAGAGGAAAAGAGGCTTTACTACCTCAACTTAACAGACGGAATGAATTCCTCCAGGGAACTCTTTAAGGCTATCAATTTCCTCTCATCTCCCCAGGTCACAGATTCCACTGATTTTTCCCAAGAATTTTGCAACACACTATCTGATTTTTTCAAGACCAAAATATCAGATATCTATTCCCAGCTGGAAGCTTCCAATACGAGTTTGAGCCTTTCTAGTTGGTCGATCCAGTCTCAAGGGGAAAAAACTTACTCAGAGGAGACCCCTAAACTGCTCGCCTTCCCTCTTTTGTCACCAGATGTGACCGATCGACTCCTAGAAGGAGTCAAATCTGGATCACCCTTAGATCCCTGTCCCCTCAAGGTTTTAAAAGCTGGCAGGGAGGCATTTATCCCCCATCTTACCGCCGTCCTGAATATAGCCATCTCAGAGGGACAGTACCCGACTCTATGGAAGACGGCAGTTGTTAAACCACTCTTGAAGAAGCCTTCACTGGATCCTACAGAACCTAAGAACTATAGGCCCATCTCCCTCTTGCCTGTTCCAGCCAAGATCCTGGAAAAACACCTAAATCTGCAACTGAGTGCTTACCTTCAGGATCACCATCTATTAGATGGCTCACAACATGGGTTCAGAAGCCAACATAGTACGGAAACAGCCCTTACTGCTGTCTTCAATAATATTCGGACCCAGGTTGATGCAGGACACACCACTCTACTGGTTTTACTTGATCTAACCGCGGCTTTCGACACCCTGTCTCCTCAAAGGTTGGCTGCCCGCCTCATGGAGATTGGGATCGGGGGTCCGGCTCTGGATCTCCTGGCCTCCTTTGTCAGTGAGCATGCACAGACTGTCAAATTGGGTCCTTTCTATTCAGCCGCTAAATCTGTATCTTGTGGTGTACCCCAGGGCTCGTCCCTGAGCCCTACACTTTTTAATATTTATGTTGCCCCTTTGGCCGAGGTGGTGAGATCTTGTGGCTTAGAGGTGTTGTCCTACGCGGACGACACCCAAATAATGGTGTCTATCACCCATGATGTCAAGGACTCTGCTCTTAATTTCAGAAATTGTATGCAGGCAGTCTCCACTTGGATGACGGAAAACTTCCTGAAATTAAATGGGGAAAAGACGGAGGTCCTTATCTTTGGCAACCACTCAGATATCTGGTCCAAAGAATGGTGGCCAGCTTCACTCGGTGCTTGTCCCTGCCCAGTCTCCCACGGTAAAAACCTAGGGGTCATAGTGGATAACTCTCTGTCACTAAATCGACAGGTTAGTAGAACAGTCTCCACCTGTTTCGGGATTATCAGAATCCTAAGAAAAATCACTCCCTACCTCTCCTTTGAATCACGCAAGCAGGCGGTCATCGCCTTGGTAACGTCCAGATTGGACTATTGCAATGCCCTTTACTTGGGCATTAACAAAGGACTGATTAAACGTCTGCAGTTGGTGCAGAACGCGGCTGCAAGGCTGGTGACCGATCTGCCTAAATACCACTCAGTCTCCACAACAATTAGATCACTACACTGGCTTCCCTTGGACCGAAGGATTCTGTTCAAAACATTATGTTTAACCCATAACGCCTACTACGATGCTGGCCCCGAGGGTATCAAAGCTCTCCTTCATCGCTATGTCCCCACCAGACAGCTTCGATCCTCGGAAAAAAAACTGCTTATAATTCCGAGTTTCAAGAAGGCCAGATGGGAAGGTAGAGCGTTTTCCACTGCTGCCGCCAAATTGTGGAATTCGCTGCCGGAAGAGCTCTCTAGTCAGGTGTCACACTCTCTATTCCGAAAAGCAGTGAAGACCTGGCTTTTCAAACAGAGCCTCCCCTGAGCATTTCTACCCGGTCTACCATCCGTTGTCTCGCCCCGTTATCAGCGCCTTGACGCCCTTGGGCTAAGTTAGCGCTATACAAGATCATATTCATTCATTACAGACTAAAATCCCACATAAGAGGACTTAGGGGTCCATTACGATGGTGGGCGGACAAAGTCCGCCCGCCACCGTAACGGAATGCGGGACCGTCCGCCAGGGGTGCGGGGGTCCCGCACCTGCAATTAGGATGCCACCGTGGCGGTGGCATCCCCCATACTCAGCATTGTGGCGGGCGGTGCTCACAGCACCGCCCGCCACAATGCTGGAAATACATGTTGTGCATTTGCATGCACAGGGTGACAGGCACCGCACGGTGCCTGCCACCTTGTGCATTCAAATGCAGGGGGGTACCATAGGTACCCCCTATGTGCACCCCCCACCCCCCCAACACCCTGGGGGCCCACAACGGGCCCCCAATTGCAATTACCGTATGCCTTTCCATGGCGGCAACACCGCCATGGAAAGGCACACCTCCGCCAGCATCGTAATATGGATGGCGGTGTCTTGCAGACACCGCCACCATATAATGCCCCTTTTCCGCCGGTCGACGAGTCGACCGGCGGAAAAGCGGCGGACGGTTTTTCCGTCTGCCGGGGTCCCCCCGCCATAGTTATATGGCAGGGGTAAATGTGTGGCGGGCGGAGGGAAATAGTGGGCGGATCGCCACCGCCATACGGGCGGTGGCGATCCGCCCGTTATCATAATGGGCCCCTTAATGATGACACGCTGTGGCATCAAATTAACTCCATGGAATGAGAGACTATAACTTGGTAGACACAAAAATACCATATATCGAACAAAACGCTCTGAAATATACACAATCTATGTAACCCTCCAGTAATTTCCATGAGTATAAAAACATAGGCTAAAATAATAAAACATTTTTTCTTCATTCTCATGAAGTTTCAGATTGCCACCACCTGTGGCAGATGTGAGGGACATAACATTGACTAGGAATGCGAAAGCTCACACTGTTTAAATTTATGACCTCACACAAGAATTGATTACTAGAGCTTTCCTGTCTAAAAAACTACATTTCCCTTGGATCTTTTCAGCCGATGTTGGCGTTTGACATCACGACGTACATCGGATGTGGGTGACAAAACACTGAATGCCATGACAGAGAGAGTGAAATACCCCTTGTACCCCTCGATCTGTTACAGATGAAGAAGAGCTTGGGGGCTGATTTAGGTGTGAGAGGTTACACTGCACACTCAACGACATGAGTATGTATGGGAGACATTCTGGATAAAACAGTTATCTCCTTATACTTTTGGACTATCTGATCGCATATTTTGGATTGCACGAAGATTGAATACATCATAGCATACAAAGGCAACTTCCTAATTGACTCCGTTCTTTTCCTTAGGGTATGACCACAGGGTCATGTCCCCTTCTCTTTTTTTGTCACACAGATTATTCTCACAATAGGTTTTAAATACTTTGTATGTGCATAAATATGTGTATTATCAACTGTCGACCAATCACAGATTTTTAATGCAGTGTGCAGTGATTCACTGAAGTTTCCTGCAAATTATTTTGCATGTGTATGTATGCATGTATGTCCTAAATGGGCATACAATGCATTTGGGCATGTTAGTGTGCTTTGCTGTGCCATGCCACTAGCAAGTGTGATATGTCGTTTTGGTCAAATGATAACATCATCATATCCCCTTGTCCTTTTGTTTTCTCCCGTTACAGGAACTATACCTCATATAAAAAGTGTCTATATATATGTTATTTGTTGTATGTCCTGGGTCCGGACTGAATAGGGAAAGGACAAAAAGGATACATACAAATGAGTACAGGTCAAATAGACACGTATTCTGGGCCATTCCCTTTTTTCCTGACGAAAGCCTGGGACCCAAGAGGCCACACATATGTAGGCTCAAACATGTCGGTGAATGGACATTATATCCTATAAACACCCAACACATTGTTTTTATTTATACCAATACCACTCACGATTAGAGGGCTACCTGGGTGCCATCTAGGTATTATTAACTCAGATGAAGACCCCAGCAAAAGTGCTTCATGGAATATGGTTGAGCCCATCCTGATCTTTAGGAACCAGGATGAGACCCGAGGATGAAGCATGCCACTAATTGAGTGGATGAGGGTCTATCAAAACAACCAGAACAATTGTATAGGAATTATTTTACATTGGTTTTTACAGGTTGTAGGATACCCTTTTGCATGATGAATGATTTTGGCAAGGGAGACTGTATTCTATAACCCTAACCATTCTCTCTCCTCCTCTCATCTACTGATGCCCTTCTGACTTTAGCACCCGAGTTATAGAAATTAACCAGGTAATTCACTCCACCAACGAATAACGGCCATGTACCACCACCAACAGAGTCTAGAAAGTGCTATCAATCTGTCAATTCTTCACTGTGTGCTGGACGGGTGAGGTTTTCCATGTTGAGTCACTTATGGCAGTGCCCTTCTGTCAATTCTGTTATGTTTCAGCTTTGCTAATAAACTCCTCCTGGAACCTAAAGACTTTGGTTTCCAGAAACTCTTTGGCGGGTAATGAGCACATGGATTAGTGGGATCAGTTCGATTTATGCCATGGAAAAGCTCGCTGCTATATTGAGAGATTGAATGCCGCAATTTGAGAAAATGTGGACCCATTTTGGACATATTAGATGCCTGGACCGACCTACACTGGGCGCAAGTCATATGCCCATTCTTCTGGATAGATCAAAAGTTTGTGACCCAGTGGCCCCTTAAAACTTTGCAGCTTCTTCCCCTGAGGATAAGATAGAGGGTTGATCCCTTGGTTGAAATGTTCTCTGCGAAGCCATATGCTAAACTGAGGAACATATGCTTATGGTGCACTATGATACAGGAACACTTCATGTTCCAAGGTGTCTAATTGTGATCTGCCTTGTGTATTCTTGGCAGAGGTAATGTATTCTACTGTACCACTATAGTCTTTACTACTATACCACTATAACCTTTCCGTTTCTTTTTCTTACTAGATTGTCCCAACTTTTTTTTATTTGTAATTTTACAATGTCTGTTGTGGATATAAAAGGGTTTGTGTCAAAAGCGAGATTTGTTAATCCCATATGCGACACTGCCTTAGTCGAGTTTCTGAAAAAAAAAAGAATAACGCTTTCACATCTTTGTTTGTCAGCATTTATGGTTGGAACTACGGCAGTGTCTGATCGTCTTTGAACCTCTGCTTTTCGTTCTTGATTGATGAAAACATTTTAGGCAAATACTTTCTAACTGGGCCCTGTCAGAGGTCTTTAACCCGGCCAATCAAAGTAGGATCCCCAATGCTGCGGGACCTGTCCTGGGCTCTTTGACACACGGCAGACGGAGAACAGAGCCCAGGCCTGGCTTCTTCCATCCCAAAACCAGCCAGAGCTCTGATCCCGAACTCCGGTCAAAGCTCCTTAACCCTGCCAAGTATGGGAGACCTCTCTGAGCCTGCGGGGCTTTGTCCCTGGCTCTTTGAGACACAATGGAAAGAAAAATGCAGCCCAGGGCTGGTGGCCTCCACCAGGGCCCAGTCACAGCTTCTTAGCCCGAACAGGCAAGGAAGATCTTCCTGGGCCTGCGGGAGCATGTCCTGGGCTCTAAATGACACAGTGAGTCAGGGAATAGAGCCTAGGGCCGGGGGCTTCCACCTCAGTGACAGCCAGAGCTCTGACCCAGGGCCAGGTTAGTGCTTCAACCAGGCCAAGTAGGGAGATACCCCCAAGGCCTGTGCAACCCCATCAGGGCACTTTGAAGCACAGCCAGCCAGAGAATGGATCCCAGGACCTTGGGCTTCCACCCCCGGGCCAGCCTGAGCTCTGACTCGGGGCCCGTCCTCTCTGGGCTCTTAGGACCCTATCCCAACTGCTTTAAAACACAGCCTGCCAGAGTATAAAGCCGACAACTAGGGACTTTCACCCTTGGGCCAGCCGGAGCTCGTACCATGGCTGGGTCGGAGTTTCTTAACCTGACAGGCGGGAGGGAACTTTCCTGGCCTGTGGGACACCGTTCAGAGCTCTAACCAATGCGGCCGGCCAGAGAACAGAGCCAAAGATGAAAGGCTTCCAACGTAGGACCAGCCAAAGATTTGACTCAGTATGAGCGTTTTTTTAAATTGTTTTTATTTATTTGCAATCAAACAGAACCCCATTGGCATTATCACATCCTTCAGATCAGTTTGCCATGTCTCAAATTCACTCTTTACAGCAAGAACACGTCGTCATCCCCTCCAGACTTCTCCCTTACCCCCCTTCATTTCTAGAGCTCCAATGACTTGGCTCTATTAAAGATCTCTTCAACTTGTATCTGCGGCTTGCTGTCAACTTGCTCTTGGGCAAGTCCTTGGTGGAACCCGAGCTTCCCACACTAAGGGCCCGATTCCGATCTCGCTCGGAAGGGCTACGAATCGCATCCGTCAAGCGCGAGTCCAATTTGTAGACCCGATTTCCGACCGACTCGTACTGCTGTACAAGCGAGCAAGTATGATGCGTTTTAAGCCTCGCGCTACGACCGACTCGTACCCATCAGCGATGCCTTCCGAGCAACTCCAAAATGGCCGACGCGTACAGCGCAATGCGTACGATTTCCGACCGAGCGATTGCGATGCACTTTTGGAGCAGCCGGCTCGAAAAAGCTCCGGGAAGCGGACTTCGGGGGTCCGCGGCGGACCCCCCTTCACCCGGGGCCCTACAACGCAGGGGTCCCCCCTTCACATGCAGGCACGGTGCGGGGTGCACCGAGGCGACCCCTGCGACAGGGGCGCCCTTTTCCGAGACGTGCCTTTTTTGTCAATGGGATCCTATGTACGCTCTGTTCAACAGGCTCCCATTCACTTCAATGGGGCTCCGAGCGACCCGAGTCCGTCAGCGCTGAATTGCATCGTACTCGGTCCCTCGGAGCCCAGCAGCCCGAGTCGCTCGGAAAGCTCTACTGGCGCGAGTCGGCCGTAGGGCTTTCCCAGCAAGATCGGAATCGGGCCCTAAGCCATTTTACAATCTCCAACATCCCCAGATTTTCTTGAACTTCCCCGGGGAGCTCCTACTTTTGTAGACCACTCTTTTCGCCTCTACACATATTAATGCCAGTCAGCTACTGTTGTTTAGTATGAGCCTGGCTCTTACCCCACATCTGTGCACGTCTGTGCCATATTTTTCCACCACCAGACCAACACCGCAGAACAACAACTTAGTAGCCTGTGGAAGATCAACATTCTATGAGATGCTTAGAATAACAAATGGGAGACATCCATTACCACGCGCATCGCAATGCCTTTACATCGCGGGTATTACAACGCAAGTCGTTACAACGACTTGCGCTGGATGGTGCTCTAACCTAAGGAATAGTATGATTTACTATTCCAACACCTTCCCTACTGTACGTAGACTGCTGTTGGAATAGTAAATCATACTATTCCTAAGTCCAGCGCCCTCCAGCGCAAGTCGTTGTAACGACTTGCATTGTAAAAACTGTGATGTAACGTACCGCGATCATTTTGATCGCGTTGTAACGTCACATATCCGCTTCGGTGCTCATGACGAGCTGGTCTCGTCATGAGCACCGAAGCGGATATGTGCTCATGACGAGCTGGTCTCGTCATAACGGCTGCGCGCCGCCCAAGCAGGATTAATTCCCCGCCTGTGCGGGAGAATTAATGAGTGGGCGGGGTTGTGACGAGACCAGCTCATCATGAGCACAGCTCCACTGTGACTCATGACGAGCTGGTCTCGTCACGAGCACCGCGGGTCCGCGCTCACCCCCCGCCCCCCCACACCCGTGGGGGAATTACCCCCGCAGGGAAGGGGATATTCTAACAAATTGGGTGCACATGGAATATCCCCCTCTAGTACTATTTCAAGTCACAATCTGGCTTTAATCCCAATTTCCCTCGGGTGTATCAGTGCCGCCTCTCAGCCGACATCCTCCAGGGACCCTATGTCTGATTCCCATGATTCTCCTCAGCTCATTGTTGATTATGGTTTGGTATATTAGTGATAACACCTTGGTTGTACGTTCTTCTCCTAAAAGTCTACCTTCTACTGGGGCCCTTACGGGTTCCTGTAGGTATTTGGAACACAAGTTGCAGTTTAGTGCAAATTCTTCCTTTAATGCTTTGAAGGATTTTACCCCTCGAGTCCGTCATCGTGATTACGCCTATCGTCTCCCATTGTTGAAAACCGGTCAGCTTTTATATCCCTTTTTGCTGCTATATAATGTCTAGTAATAGCTTGCAAATGTTTGTTCTATATACCTATCTGAGCCAGCTTTCATACCATCCTCCCATATTTCACCCACCCACCTGGAGTCCTTCTTTCTCTTCCGCAGCCAGGACGTGCCCAGTCTTATCCTCCGTCTCGTATTACCTCCTCTGTTGCAATAAGTAGTGTTGTCTGGTGGCTTCATGTGTGATATTCCCATGTTCCTCTCTCATGGGTTACAACTGAGTCAAAAGTTCAAGTTTGCCTGTATCTAGGTAGAGGATTTCTCCCTCTTTAAGTTCCTTCACTATGGTCCCTACTTTTTGAGCCTCATGCTTCTTGTGTTGCACAGTGGGAGTTTGTGTTCTGTTCTTCAGGACTGATTTCTATGCTTCCCACAGTCTTACAATCAACTCTACAGATCACAAATTATTTGAGAAATATAGCTTAGTGTCAGCCATGAGTCGACTTTCTCGTCATCGTGTAGTGCCAAGTTATAGACGCCATGTTTCTGTCCCAATTCCAACCCCTCATGCTACGTGTAGAAGAATATAATTGGAAATGCTCTGTGCAGGGTATCTGCCATGCAGAACACTATGTATTCTGCTGTTGGAGTAAATATGTAGTTGAACCGTGAGAATGCCTTGTGTAACCCAGACAGTCATGCCTATCCGAGAGGTGTTTGAGGCTCCACCCATCTGGCAGGCCAATTGCATTAAAATTGTGCCAGGTGAGTGGTAGCATGAGCAGAAGCAGGATTGGATGTGCTCCTGTCAAGGCTTCTGTCTAGTACATCATTCAAGTTCCCACCGCAACGTGTGTGGCAGCCTCTGCTTCTAGGAAAATTGTACCTATGGAATCCTGTACTTTCTGTTGGAGCCTGGGTAGGGCATACACGTTGAGAATCATAAGTGATCACCTCCCCCATTTATCACCTGTATCCCTATGTCACAGTCATCTGGATCCACTCACTGTCTAGTGGTCTGGAACAGGATAGGCTTCCTGGCAAGAACTTGTACTCCTCGTGAGTCTCTGAGCCTCTGGTAGAGCCAGGGGGACTAGGGATCTCTGTGCATACATTTGCAGTTAGTACCTATCAAGTGGGTTTCTTGGAGTAGAGCCAAGTGGGTTTCTTGGAGTAGAGCCAAGTCCAGGGCATGTCTGTGGATATTGTGGGCCACTAATCCTCTTTTGACCATATTAGCTAAGCAGCATACGGTCCATGATAGGACCTTGAGCAGCCCATCCTCTTGGTGTCCAGTCATCTTGGAGGCCGGGATATTGCATCCTTGAAAGGGACTTGAAGGAAGATTTCCTCAGGTTGTAAGTTAGTGTCATATGTGATTAAACTTTGCCAATGAATAAACATTAAAACGTTCCCCAATTGTTCCCCAACATAACTTTTCATGTGCAGGGGTTGTGAACTGCCCACATTCCCAACTGTTAAACGATCTGTCAACCTCCCCATGCCCAAACTCCACAGCCTGTAACACTAGTAAAATTTAAGTCACTTGTATTGTTTTGCTTGTCCATTGTGACTCCACCAGGGATATAAGACCCAAGAGCCCCAGGTTGTTTCTCTGGATCACTCAAGACATTGTCTGTGTCAGATCAAGAGTCTAATAGGCCCATTTCCATCTCCTGTGTGTCATCTACCTGCTCCCCTGGGTCCCCCTTTGCCCCTCCCCATCTTTCCCCAGGGGGGATCCCTTGTTCAGGCCTCCCCCACATCTGTGCCTGCTCAGTCTGCCTGGGCCGCTCTCAGCTGCTACTGCTGATGACCCATATTCCATACATTGGTCTTCACTGACCCATTCTCATGCCCCCCAATGGTTGTTAAAGAATATAGGGCCTGATTACGATGGTGGAAGGCCCGCCACCGCCAGTCATCCGCCATCGGACAGCAGTTTTCCCCCCGCTGGGTGAGTGGCTTTCCGACCGCGGCGGTTGCAAAGACCGCCCGCCACCGTTCCGATTGCCTGGCGGAGCGGTCAGCATGTGTAAAATGGTGGCGGTGCCTATCAGGCACTGTCCGCCATATTACGATGCTGGCAGCAGCCAGCCTTTCCGCGGCGGGTAAACCGCCAATGAAAGGCTGGCGGAGAATGCATTCGGGTGCCCGTTGTAGGCCCCTCTTGACTTGGGGGGAGGTGGTTGTGCACTGGGGGGGCGTACCCATGGTACCCCCTGCATTTCCCTGCACTGAGTGGCAGGCACCACGTGGTGCCTGCCCCGTAGTGCAGGGAAAGGCACTACATGCATTTTTACTATTGCTGGTTGCAGCACCCGCCACAATGGTAAACATGCAAGGTGCGACCGCCATGGTGGCGGTCGCATCGTAATGACCCCCATAGTATTAGAGATGAAAAATCATCTTCAGGTTAGCCAGGAAGAGAAGCATGTACTGGATATGCATGGCTCTCATTTTCTTTTTGACTTCTTTGAAGGATCAGTGTTTTGTCTGTACTATTTTACTGTAGTCCGGAAAGAACATGATTTTTAAACCCTTCTAGACGATCGTTTGCTTGTGCCTAGCTGTTTTGAGGCTTGCTTCCCTGTTATGATATTTGAGGAATCTAGCAATAATCAGCCTAAGAGAGGCCTCGTGGAGGCCTATGGGTCAGTGCTCTGTGTGCCCTTTCAATGATGAAACAAGTGTTCTGGATTCACCAGGGTGGTGCAGAGACAGAATATCGACGTGGAAATATCGAATTGCATTAATATCGACTCAAGAATATCGGTGGTGTAAAATATCGAGGTAAGTTTTTTCGTAGTTAAAAATATCGAATTTTATGTAATGCAAAAATATGATTTTGTAAATTTCGATGTCAAAAATATTGTTGTAAATTATATCGATTTCTTTTTCTTTAATGTTAGTATTTTATTATTATTAATTTAGTATTAGTTATTATGGGGTCGATTCCGATCTCGGTCGGAGGCGCACCCAATACCATTCGGTCGGGAAAAAAGCCATGCGAAAGCCTGTTTCCCGACCGATCCGTACAGTACACCGAACGAGCAAGTACGATGCGCACATCAGCAAAAAATCCGGCCGAGCCGTACTCACCCAAACCAGGTCCTGTACTCCGACCGAGGCGAATCCGGAAACGCCGAATCGAGTCGCACTGAAGGGAAAATGCAGCCCCGTCCGGCCGGACAAGTACGATGCGCTTTCCGTACGCTCCGAACCCGTCGCTACGCACGGCACGTCAAAGCATCCGGGAGAGGCGCACATAAGCTCCGATTCGCGCCACAACACGATCCACGGCTCCGAGACGAACACGGCACCGACGAGGACGACGCGAAGCGACGAGGACGAGGCGAAGCGACGAGGACGACGCCAAGCAACGAGAAGGACGAACGACACGAACCAACCATGAATCCCTTCGTCCCGATCATACCAATATTCTACATTTACTACCGGAACAGGCACAGACGCGTACGGCGCAGAAGGTAAGCCAGACACCAACCACAAAACACATACAACACGTACACGACACATCACACACACACACGGGGATGCTGAATATACTTACACCAGCAACAGCAGCACTATAGGGGCGGGATGCCCATCACCAATGCCACATATGCACACAGGGGCCTGGATGCGCACCACCACCCCTACCCAGGGGGGCTGGATGCCTACCACTACTACCAGCCTTAGCCAGGGGGCTGGATGCCTACCACTACTACCACCCTCACCCAGGGGGGCTGGATGCCTACCACCACCCTCACCCAGGGGGGCTGGATGCCTACCACCACCCTTAGCCAGGGGGCTGGATGCCTACCACTACTACCACCCTTAGCCAGGGGGCTGGATGCCTACCACTACTACCACCCTCACCCAGGGGGGCAGGATGCCTACCACTACTACCACCCTTAGCCAGGGGGGCTGGATGCCTACCACTACTACCACCCTTAGCCAGGGGGCTGGATGCCTACCACTACTACCACCCTCACCCAGGGGGGCAGGATGCCTACCACCACTACCACCCTTAGCCAGGGGGGCTGGATGCCTACCACTACTACCACCCTTAGCCAGGGGGGCTGGATGCCTACCACTACTACCACCCTTAGCCAGGGGGGCTGGATGCCTACCACTACTACCACCCTCACCCAGGGGGGCAGGATGCCTACCACTACTACCACCCTTAGCCAGGGGGCTGGATGCCTACCACTACTACCACCCTTAGCCAGGGGGGCTGGATGCCTACCACTACTACCACCCTTAGCCAGGGGGGCTGGATGCCTACCACTACTACCACCCTCACCCAGGGGGGCAGGATGCCTACCACTACTACCACCCTTAGCCAGGGGGGCTGGATGCCTACCACTACTACCACCCTCACCCAGGGGGGCAGGATGCCTACCACTACTACCACCCCTACCCAGGGGGGCTGGATGCCTACCACTACTACCAGCCTTAGCCAGGGGGCTGGATGCCTACCACTACTACCACCCTCACCCAGGGGGGCTGGATGCCTACCACCACCCTCACCCAGGGGGGCTGGATGCCTACCACCACCCTTAGCCAGGGGGGCTGGATGCCTACCACTACTACCACCCTTAGCCAGGGGGCTGGATGCCTACCACTACTACCACCCTCACCCAGGGGGGCAGGATGCCTACCACTACTACCACCCTTATCCAGGGGGCTGGATGCCTACCAGTACTACCACCCTTAGCCAGGGGGCTGGATGCCTACCACTACTACCACCCTTAGCCAGGGGGGCTGGATGCCTACCACTACTATCACCCTCACCCAGGGGGGCAGGATGCCTACCACTACTACCACCCTTAGCCAGGGGGGCTGGATGCCTACCACTACTACCACCCTTAGCCAGGGGGGCTGGATGCCTACCACTACTACTACCCTTAGCCAGGGGGCTGGATGCCTACCACTACTACCACCCTTAGCCAGGGGGGCTGGATGCCTACCACTACTACCACCCCTACCCAGGGGGGCTGGATGCCTACCACTACTACCAGCCTTAGCCAGGGGGGCTGGATGCCTACCACTACTACCACCCTCACCCAGGGGGGCTGGATGCCTACCACCACCCTCACCCAGGGGGGCTGGATGCCTACCACCACCCTTAGCCAGGGGGGCTGGATGCCTACCACTACTACCACCCTTAGCCAGGGGGCTGGATGCCTACCACTACTACCACCCTCACCCAGGGGGGCAGGATGCCTACCACTACTACCACCCTTAGCCAGGGGGCTGGATGCCTACCACTACTACCACCCTTAGCCAGGGGGACCTGGATGCCTACCACTACTACCACCCTTAGCCAGGGGGGCTGGATGCCTACCACTACTACCACCCTCACCCAGGGGGGCAGGATGCCTACCACTACTACCACCCTTAGCCAGGGGGGCTGGATGCCTACCACTACAACCACCCTTAGCCAGGGGGGGCTGGATGCCTACCACTACTACCACCCTTAGCCAGGGGGGCTGGATGCCTACCACCCTTAGCCAGGGGGGCTGGATGCCTACCACTACTACCACCCTTAGCCAGGGGGCTGGATGCCTACCACTACTACCACCCTCACCCAGGGGGGCAGGATGCCTACCACTACTACCACCCTTAGCCAGGGGGGCTGGATGCCTACCACTACTACCACCCTTAGCCAGGGGGGCTGGATGCCTACCACTACTACCACCCTTAGCCAGGGGGGCTGGATGCCTACCACTACTACCACCCTCACCCAGGGGGGCAGGATGCCTACCACTACTACCACCCTTAGCCAGGGGGGCTGGATGCCTACCACTACTACCACCCTTAGCCAGGGGGGCTGGATGCCTACCACTACTACCACCCTTAGCCAGGGGGGCTGGATGCCTACCACTACTACCACCCTCACCCAGGGGGTCAGGATGCCTACCACTACTACCACCCTTAGCCAGGGGGGCTGGATGCCTACCACTACTACCACCCTTAGCCAGGGGGCTGGATGCCTACCACTACTACCACCCTCACCCAGGGGGGCTGGATGCCTACCACCACCCTCACCCAGGGGGGCTGGATGCCTACCACCACCCTTAGCCAGGGGGCTGGATGCCTACCACTACTACCACCCTTAGCCAGGGGGGCTGGATGCCTACCACTACTACCACCCTTAGCCAGGGGGGCTGGATGCCTACCACTACTACCACCCTCACCCAGGGGGGCAGGATGCCTACCACTACTACCACCCTTAGCCAGGGGGGCTGGATGCCTACCACTACTACCACCCTTAGCCAGGGGGGCTGGATGCCTACCACTACTACCACCCTTAGCCAGGGGGGCTGGATGCCTACCACTACTACCACCCTTAGCCAGGGGGGCTGGATGCCTACCACTACTACCACCCTCACCCAGGGGGGCAGGATGCCTACCACTACTACCACCCCCACTCATAGGATGGACAATGCATGACACAACCAGCACACCACAACCTAGGGAATGCAAGATAAAGACATCCCCCCACCACCATGACAAGCGTGTATAGGCTGTGTCAAATGCCTACAACACCGAACATGACTTTGAACATGCAATGTGACCCCCAAGCACATGTGCCACACATATATGTGTGTGGTACCCACAATGCAAGCAGCCCATGACCATTGTGGCAATGGGGCCTAAACCCCCATCATCACAGTGACCAAAAGGTAAGTGTGGGGTCCATAGCTGAAGCACATTTTGACCATTGTGGCAATGGGGTCTAAACCCCCATCATCACAGTGACCAAAAGGCAAGTGTGGGGTCCATAGCCGAAGCCCATTTTGACCATTGTGGCAATGGGGTCTAAACCCCCATCATCACAGTGACCAAAAGGGAAGTGTGGGGTCCATAGCTGAAGCACATTTTGACCATTGTGGCAATGGGGTCAAAACCCCCATCATCACAGTGACCAAAAGGGAAGTGTGGGGTCCATAGCTGAAGCACATTTTGACCATTGTGGCAATGGGGTCTACACCCCCATCATCACAGTGACCAAAAGGTTTGACAAAGAAAGAGCTGCAACTGCCAAACTGCATGGTTCATTCCTGGTCACAGAACCAAAAACTCATCTGTGGCAAAGTAGTGTATGTGTCCCATTGCAACATAAATTGGGTGAGCCAAATACTGCAGTGCAAATGAGACATTCCTTTGGCCATGTGCAGACAAACAACACCCATGGGGGCTGACACCGTCAACATTCATCAATGACACAATGACAGAAGTGACCATCAGAATGCAGAACCACATATTTGCACCAATGGGCACACAAATGCAGATATCCTGTGGAGACAGCAGATGTGAGGTGAACAGATACCATACCATGGCAGCAATGGGACACACAAACCATGATCACTGTGCTGACCGATGACCTAGGAGTCCCAGGGACAGCAGGGGAAACACACCAAACAACATACAGCCAATGGCACACCCAAGATATGCCAATGCAGTGGTGCAGATGCACAAACACAAACAGGCAGACCAACACTGACATCATACACAGCAGGTGAGGGGGGGGTGCCAGTGTCCCCAGGTAACCACACAACACATGAGGAGAGCTGAATACCAATCATACAGATGTGCATACACTGCCACACTAAGGTAACTCATGGATCCAAATCCCCTATGTGGGCAAGCAGGCATTGTCAGATGAGAGGGAGCACAAAACACACATGTCACACAGGAACGTAGGAACAACAACTGACACAGCAAGACACAGACACACCACAGCACCACCCCCAGGGCCCCCACAATGTGGTGACCCTTGGCTGCATAAAATTCCCACTCTGATGACAAAGCTGAATGTGGTTCACACTGTGAACCACAGTCATGTGTCCTGAGCAACAAACTACCATCACACCGACACAAGCACAAATCAATCAGCATGGCCAGTAAGCCAAGGTCAACATGGATGCAGGGGTCCAGCTGGGCAACAACTCCCATCTGCACACACTCAACACCACACCCCTCGACCTCCAACAATGTGCAGCAGTGAAGTACACATGCACTGGTGACATTGCACATGCACCCATGACTATTCCAGGGTGGTGGGTGGGAACCAAGGTGCAGAAACACATCACACATGGCCACTCAACAAGACTCCTGAATGTCTGACACACTGCACACTACGCTGTACATGGACATGACGGCGATACCACACCAACCAATGGGATCCCAGCCACAGTCACACACCAATGAAGAAGCCAAGGTCACCCACAAAGAACACACATAGACAACAACCAACATCGCAGCCCGGACCCTGAGGAGTGCCAGCAGTCACACACACAACGTGTCACAATAACTTAAAGATAACACGAACTGAAAATCACATGACAGGGGCAAACAACAAGTGCCAAGGGGAAACCTGACTGTGACCCATCTGCGTCTGCACACAAACTCAGCCCTGACAGCAAACACACCTATGGGTGACACCCTGATGACCAGTAATGTGCCATGCACCCACATCACAGAGAACACAGGGAGAAGACTTTGGGGGAACATAGCTCAAGTCAGCAAGCATCACAAACAGGTACAACACTAGGGATCACAGCATGCGCAGATAAATGGAAGTGAACACACAGACATGCACATACAACACACACCTTGGGCGCAGGCAATGTCACACGTGTACACACTGCCATGAGGGGACTCCACTCCTGTGTGAGGAAAGCTGTGCCATATGTTGCCTCAGTAGGGCCCCATCATGTCAGCTGAGCACTTGGTCACACAATCAACAATTAGCACCAAATGAGGGCTCCCGTCACATCAGCCTGGTCATGGATGTGCCAACGGAATCATCAGCACAGATCCAACACACTTGTATAGCAATGTTGCACTGACTACACGGATGAGTCCTTCCCCATTGATGCCCAAACCTGCATGTCCAGTGGAGATGGCAACACGGTCAGGGAAGTAGACAAATCCAACAATGGAAGGCACAACAGATGTGCAGGGGTGGAAGCCACAGATATGAAATTGCTAATGTAAGTAGGAAATCCCATTGCCAAATACTGAACACATGACACCCTCAGATGCTGCTATGGATGACATGGATACACCACATGATAGGACACATTCCCCCTGGACCACATGGGTTCCTGCACAGTAACACTTCATAATCATGAGACCAGTTAACACCATCACTGCAGCAAGGGCATGGTTAGCGGCACCAACAACATGTACATCTGAAGCATGAGCACTAGAGAAAAGAAAGTTGCTTTATTCAGCATATGTGTTGAATGAAAACGACGTCCAGAAAAAAAGAGCAAAGGCCAATGGCCAGTCCATTGTCAAAGTTCAAACAGGGTGACACTGGCAGATGTCACCCTACGCATGCCTGCACAAAACCAGGGACAATCCACTAGGAGGGGCAACCGGGGGGGCAGGCCAGGCACCGCAGGGACAGGATCAGGGCTCACCAGGGGGAGTCAGGGAAGGGGTGGTGGGTGCTGGAGAGCCACTGACAACTGCAGTGGAGGTGTCTGACATGGTGTGTGCCGGCACAACTGGGGGGCATGACTCAGATGTCGTGGGTGCCGGCACAGATGCAGTGGACAGGTCCGCCACTGCAGTGCCCAAGTCAGACAGGGCGGTAGTGGACTCCACTGCAGTGCCTACCTCCAGGGGAGGAGAATGGGGAACAGGCAAGGTGGGTTGGACAGAGGGGGAGGACACCCTCACCACATCAGTGGCACAGACAAGCGCAGCGGGGGGTGTGGTGCTGGGAGAGCAAGTGGCAGGGGGAGAAGGCCGGAGCATCTTGGGGATGGTATATCTGTGGGTGGGGGAACCTGGGGCAGGGTGTGGTGGGGGCACCTGTGGAGTGGGGGCCTGAGGGATGGAGGAAGGAGACCTGGTGCTTGAGCTGCAGGGCGGTGGCGGGGTCTTGCTCTTAGGACTCCGTGGGGACTTGCGGGTGGGGGCCTCAGTCCGTCTGCGCCTGGGGGAGGGTGTCCGGGGGCGAGGGGCACTCTGCTCCGTGTGGGTGGGCTTCCTCTTCCCCCGGGATGCTGGAGCAGCTTCATCGGTGGGGAAGAGGCCGAGGTCACAGAGGAAGAGCTGCTGTGACTTTGGGGTTGCAGGTGAGGCAAGGGAGGGTGCTTTGGAGGGAGAGGGAACTGAGGACTGCGCAGTGCATGTGGATGCGTGTGTGTGTTCCAGGGCCCCATCCCCTGTGAGTCTGGCTTCAGTCCCCTGAATGTGCGTGCGTGTGCGTTTTGTCATTGGCGTGTGTGTAAGTGTGCTGGATGTGTGTGTGCTGGTGTGTGCCTGTGCCGGTGTGTGTGTGCTTGGGATGGGTAAGGTGCTGGGGAGTGTGAGCCACAACGGGAGGAAGATCCTTCTCCTACCTGGCTGCCAAGACGTGGAACTCCCTACCCATCCACCTCCGCCTGACCCAAGACCACCTCTCCTTCAGGAAGCAACTCAAGACCTGGCTGTTTGAACAGTAGCGGACCCCCCTCCCCCTAGCGCCTTGAGACCCTCCGGGTGAGTAGCGCGCTATACAAATGCTTGATTGATTGATTGATTGATTGATGGAGCAGAGGCAGGAGGGGTGAGGGACCGTTTGAGGAGGGACACTGCTGCCGTCAGGGAGGAGTCCATGGACCTATTGCCCCTCTGTAGGTCAGACATGCCCGATGAGATTCCCTCCATGAACGACACCAGCTGAGTCAACAGCGCGGTGTGCGCATGGAGGACACTCAGCATGGCTGTCTGGCCTACATGGAGCTGGCGAAGGAGGTACACAGACTCCTCACTCAGGGCAGCAGGGGACGCAGGGGCTGCGGTGCCTGGCCCAAAGGAGACACGCTCCCGGACATGGGAGCCTCCACGGACCTGGGGAATGGGAGCCGATGGGAGGGCGGTGGTGGTGCTGGTGGTGGCGGGGACAGCAACACTAGCTGGGGTGTGGTGGCTGCTGACACCCGCCTCCACAAGGGAGTCATCCTCCGAGTTGCTCTGGTCCTCAGCTGAGGTGGATGCTGCTGAGGACTCCTCGGTGTGGCTCCCCTCGCCCTCCGTGCCACTGGGTCCCTCCGACCACTCCTCGGCTGCTGACCCAGTCTGGCTCTCTGGCTCCTCCTGGTCCGTGGAGCTGTCCCCTTCCGTGGCCGTGGATGTATCTGCAAACAATGGGGAAACAGACAGACATCAGTCACCTGCACAAACGCACACACCACTGTGAGCACAGCACATCACAGAGCAAGCCCTGGCATCATTAGTTGTACATTGCTAAAAGTGCCCTAACTGAACAGGAGAAGCCAATTGTCAGTCTGATGCCAAGCATGGCACTCACATCCCACATGGCCTTGCACCCATCTGTCTGGTGTCTGTTGGATTGCAACACCCCAGTGTGGACACATGCACCAAGTACACAGTAGTTGGACAGTGCAGAGGACACGGTGTGGCATGTGGACATGCACACATCACAGCTCTTGCCACTGAGTCAGTACAGGTTTCCGGATGAAAGGGATGCCCAGAGTCAAATAGGAAATGCATGTGATGCATACCAGCGACAGACACCATGATGCACCCATGTCCTGATAGCCATCGCCACAATGGTGTGCATGTAGCACATGTCACTCCCCTGCAGGATCACCAATAAGTAGACACATGCCATGGCGGAGGCATGACTGCTAAGTCATACATCACTGTCTCAGTGATGTATGACTTGGCAGCCAGACAACAACACTCTGCACTGTGTCACAATAGTAGGTCATGGGGAATGCAAGTCCTGGAGCTGCACAAGTGCACATGTACATCCCCCACACAACACATCATCTTAACCCTCATCTGTCCAGGTCATACCAATTGGACATATGGGAGACCTGTGACACTACCCTCTGAACCTGAGCCCCTCACACTCTGCTGTGAATGGGGAACAGCTGCCTGAACTTCACATTCACATGCCCCAGTCTGCATGGGCAGCTGATCAGACACCTATGTGACACACAAGTATCGTCTCCTATGGTCACATCTCCAGTGGCATGCTGAGCCCCTACCAAGAAACTCCACAGCAGTCCTGGCGACTAATCCACAGCACACTGACACAGAGGCAGACACCTGAGGGGTCAAATCACTGCGCACAATGTGTCAGCTGATACACGGGAGTGGGAGTACAGAGTGTATTGTATGGCCTGGAGTAGGCATGACTGTCCAGCCCCACATGAATGAGGGATGAGCCCTGGACTGTAGGCAGCTGGCTAAGTATGTGTGACACACGTCATATACATACTCCTGGGGCCCAAACATTGTTCCCACCCGCAGCATGGGTGTGTGCCAGATACCCCAGCCACATGTGGTGGATCAGCTCAGCAATTGGACCACAGATCAAAGTAACACGCTGAATACATGTCAGAATACAGGCATTGTGTAAGCAATGGACCCACCCATGATGCCCACCACAGAGTCAGGGAAACAGATGCTGTCTCCCACCTTGAGTCAAGCAAACTGCAAGGACACAGTCCTAAGTGACAGTATTCCCTGCATGTAAGGGCCACACCTGGGTATCAGATGAGGAGTGGGCAGTGCACAATAGAGGGACATGGCTCCTGGACAACATGACTGCTGTACTGTGGCAGTTTAACCAGGCCCGAGGAGGGCACATAGCATGTTAGACAGAGTTCACAGTGCAGTCTTTGACTCACCCCCTCCTTGCTGCTCTCTGGCCTTCAGCTGCCCATCCAGGTCTGGAAAGACCACCGCCAGGATCCTGAGCATGTGGGGGGTCAGGGTCCGTGTTCCGCCCCTCCTGCGAGGAGGCGACAGCTTCAGCTGGACCCGTGCAATCCTCCGGGTCCAGCCCCGAAGGTCCTGCCACCTCTTTTGGCAGTTGCGGATCCGGCGCTTGTAGACCCCCACGGACCGGACAGCCCGGACGATGTCCTTCCAGATCTCCTGCTTCCGATGGGCAGAAGCCTGTCAGGATGACAAAGTGATAAGGCCATTACTACACATGCAACATATCCGTGCATGACACAGTTGCATCTACATGTCGCAATCACAGGGGCACATGGTGTACACAGGCAGTGCACGGCTGCCCATGGACAGTTTTCCAGAAGTCACTACATGGTATCATTGCATGGGGAGTAAAACCCTGTTCAGAAGCACTGTCACTGCACCATACCTGTCCAGTGCAAGTCACTACACACTATGGGGGGTGACAACTACTCAGTGAGCCTGCTAGCCAGTGGCGTGCAGACTCTCAGCCTTGCTAGTCAGACAAAATGCACATTCAGAAAGGCAGTGCACAGGACACTCACCTGCTCCCCTGGTGTCCCATACAGCTTGCTGTACTGTGGAAGTAGGCTGTCCAGCAGGGCCTGGTTCTCTTCAAGGCTGAAGGCTGGGGCTCTCTCCACAGTACGTGCCATTGCAGGGTCCAGAGGGGCAGAGACAGCAGCAGTGCAGTGGCAGATGTCGTCTTGGAGCATGTAGTGCAGGCAAGTGGGCTCTCAGGGGACCAGCCAGCAATATATATGTGCTGGAGAGGCAGATACTGTCCCTTGTGTCCAAAGTGATAGGTCCAAGTCGTTTGCATCTTCTGAATCTGGCCAATCCATGGAATAGCAGCACCAAAACACGCCCACAGCATCCTTCAAATCTTCAACTTCATGACATACATGATTTTGCAACATTGTTGTGGGTGACCAACTGATTTTCCAGCAACCGACTCGTTCGGAATTCGAAAACGCGTCCGTTGCCAGGCAAGCCCATTGTCAATGGGTGCGCACCGATCGGTCCATTGCAGTACAACGCGCACAGGGGTACAACGCGTACCCGCACACATTGAAAGCAATGGGCCGGCCGGAGGCACCGATCGGTCCATTGCAGTTCAACGCGCACAGGGGTACAACGCGTACCCGCACACATTGAAAGCAATGGGCCGGCCGGAGGCACCGATCGGTCCATTGCAGTTCAAGGCGCACAGGGGTACAACGCGTACCCGCACACATTGAAAGCAATGGGCCGGCCGGAGGCACCGATCGGTCCATTGCAGTTCAACGCGCACAGGGCTACAACGCGTACCCGCACACATTGAAAGCAATGGGCCGGCCGGAGGCACCGATCGGTCCATTGCAGTTCAACGCGCACAGGGGTACAACGCGTACCCGCACACATTGAAAGCAATGGGCCGGCCGGAGGCACAGATCGGTCCATTGCAGTTCAACGCGCACAGGGGTACAACGCGTACCCGCACACATTGAAAGCAATGGGCCGGCCGGAGGCACCGATCGGTCCATTGCAGTTCAACGCGCACAGGGGTACAACGCGTACCCGCACACATTGAATGCAATGGGCCGGCCGGAGGCACCGATCGGTCCATTGCAGTACAACGCATCACTGTACATGTGACTGGCATATGTCAGCATGCCTGTCTCAGATGGACATATGCCAGCCACAGATAGCTCCCAGGGAGTGAGGGGCACACCTACATCACGACAGCCTGTCCAAACCTTATCATAAGGCATGTAAGGCTGCATTTCCTATTGTGTGTATGTTGGTGTACATGTTGTCCTGTGGGTGTCACCTGTGGGCAGCCACCCCCAGGCTGTGCACGTGTTCATGGGGACAGGATCCTGGGTGTTACGTGTACGTGACCACTGTGATGTGCAACTGTTCATATCTGTGCATGTGCCATGGTCACATTTCACAGTGGTGTTTGTGTATGTCATGTCACATACCCCGTGAGTCCCATGTGGGACGGTATGTTTGAGCCAGGGTGTCCCAGTGGCACAATAGTGATGGACCTCCACAGTCTTTGTGCATGTAGTGTTTACAATGTCTCTGATTTCATGTGCACAATGGGAGACAGTCTCCACATCCACGTTGTGTGTGCATGGACTCTGATGTTGTGCGTGTGTGTCACAGACATCCATGTCTGTCCTGCCGTGGCAAGTGGGGCCACTACCTGTGGGGGTCATGTTTGTTTTGCTGTGGTGTACACATGATACTCCATGTGATGCCAGTGTCCATGTGGCATTACAGGGTCCTTGGGAATGTACCTGTCGTTGAGCTGTGGTGCCTGGGGCACATCTGTCCTCACATGTCACTGTGGGGGGTGATTGTGACACGGCAGCAGGAGATGGGAACTGTGACACAGCATCATGATATCCAATGGGCCAACCTGGGACAAATTGATGCCACCTGTAGGACCGTGTTGACAGATGTTGGCCATGTACGTACCATACATGTCCTTCCGGTACTGCACACTTCATGTAGTTGTGCCTCATAATGATGTATGTTGGGATCTTGAGTGTGTTCAATGCCGCATATGTGGGGTGACTGACAATCTTGCTTACTTCTCCTCTGCACTGCAGGGCTCCTGCTGTCCATCGGCCATTCCCAGACCTGGCAACGATGGTGGAACGGGACAGCATCCGACGGTACCGCTTCACCAGGCAGCTGATTGAGGATTTGGCAGTGCAGTTGTCCCCACATTTGCAGCCTGGCCGGCCGTATCCTACAGCGCTGACCCCCAAGGTGAAGGTGATGGCAGCCCTACACTTCTTTGCCACCGGTACCTTCCAACATACTGTGGCGACTGCTGGTGGGATGTCACAGACCATGTTCAGCCGTGTGCTCCGCGATGTTTTGGCGGCAATGTTGCTCTTCCTGAACCGGTACATCTATTTCCCTAGACTGCGACGACTCACTGACGTGAAGAGTGACTTTTATGCCCTGGGGAGGATGCCGCATGTAATTGGCTCCATTGATGGGACACATGTGGCTTTGGTACCACCACAGGCCCAGGAGCAGGCCTACAGGAACCGCAAGCACTACCACTCGGTCAATGCACTGGTGGTGTGTCTTGCAGACATGACCATCACACACGTGTGTGCCCGTTTCCCTGGTTCAGCACACGATGCCTTTGTGATGAGGAGTAGTCGCATCCCCAGGATGATGGCACAGATGCAGAACCAGCGTGCCTGGCTTGTCGGTGTGTACTGACTTTGTGCCATTGTGTGTGATCTGATCTGTAGTATTCCGCCCACTTTTCCAAGTCAGCTAATGTGCACTTGTCTGTCCGTAGGTGACTCGGGATACCCCAACATGCCGTGGTTGCTGACACCCCTCAGGAACCCTGTGACACCTGCCCAGATGCGCTACAATGAGGCACATGGTCGGACCAGGAGAGTGATTGAGCGGACCTTTGGTCTCCTGAAGAGCCGCTTCCGCTGCCTGGACAAGACCGGAGGGTCCCTCCCATATGCCCCTGCGAAAGTGTGCAAGGTTATCATCGTCTGCTGCATGCTCCACAACCTGGCAGTGCGGAAGGAGTTGCCTCTCATCCAGGATGACAATGACCAACATCCGCCACCTGTGGAGGATCCTGGCCTGGACCACGATGCCAGTGACGATGATGATGATGATGATGGTGATGGTGATGGTGATGTCCGCACACAGCTCATCACCAACTTCTTTAGCTGAATGTGAGTATCCTGAGGTGTCATGTCAATGATGTGAGTTGGCATGATGTGTGGGTGGTGCTCTGGTGCTGTTGGAGTGTGTCCATGGGCTACTTGACTGGATGTGTGTTGCGATGTGTGGTGACAGGTGGGCTGTACTCCCCAACAGTGTTGACATGCTAACTTGGTTCTGGGTGGGTATCTTGTAACATGTATTGTGCATGAGTTTTGCTGTTCTGTCCTGTACTCCATTGCTTTTGACTGTGTGTCATTTCTGTCCTTCACAGGGTACTTTCAGATTCGTTTGGTCAACTGTGTCCACCGACGACGTGATTGCACATCCAGGCTGGTAGCTGTTGTGTCCCTACAGGTGATGTGCGCCACACCCATGGACTTCCTTCCGTCTACAGTTGTTGACTGTGTGCCCGCTACCAGGTGGGGTTACCTTGCATCTGTAGTGGTTACGGCATGTTGCAACTGTGTAATAAACCTGTGCTTCACTTTGTGATGTGCGTTGTCTGTGGTCACACATTTGACTGCCATTTGCTTACTGCACCAGTGGGCTACTTGACTACAACTGGGAATGGGTGTGGTGTCTGTGCATTGCACCGTCTTCCCTGGCAACATCAGTGTAGGCAATGAGTCAGATGGCCTAGGTGTGTATGTGTCGTGTAGCCCTGGTGGTGTGTCTCCCTCATGTGTGTCACGTTGCCTGTACTCACATGCCTGTGTTGTCCTTGCTGTTGCAGTTCGCATACACAGTGTAATTTTGCAGTTCATCATCCCCATAACAGCACCCACGTTGGAATCACGACAGAGGCAAGTATGGTGTATTTGTGTGTTTATTGTGATACATTTGTGTTAATAGTGCATAGGATGGGTTGTGCTGTACATGAATCTTGCAATCCCAAGTTCCTAGGTGAATTGAAAGTCCGGGTAGACAGGATCCCCAGTATCGGGGCCACAGTTGTCTGACACATTGGTCCAACTTGTACTCCCCATGCAATGTGTGGGAGTAGTGTTGCCGTCAACAGGGTGAACAGTCTGTGCACAAAGGCGAACATCCAGAACTGGTTCAGGCTTCCTGGGAGTTGCGCTTGGCCATCGGCCTCTCACTTTTCCCTCCTCGGACGACCCCTCTTCTTGGGGGGCCCCTCAAGTGCAGGCTGCTGCGGTGCAGGGGACTCTCCGCCAGAGTCCTCCTCCCTCCCTGTGGCAGTTGCAGTTTGTTCGGCACCAGATGTTGTTGGCACACAGGGAGGTGTGGACTGGTTGCTGTTCATCTGGCGGAGGCATTGTAAAATGTCCCTGTGCACCGCCGTCATCTCATGCAGTGCATCCCACTTGGACTCCACGCGGGACATGTGTGAGTCCACACGGGACATGTGTGACTCCACGTGGGACATGTGGGAGTCCAAGCGGGCATGATGGGCAGCCTGCTGCTGTTTAATGTCTCTGAGGAGCCCCACTACCTGGCTGAGCTCTCCGGTGCTGGACTGGTACGCATCAGCTATGCGTACCAGTTGTGGGTCGTCATGCACACCAGCAACGTCTGCAAGCAGCGACCTCTGTCTCCCACCCCTCCCACCACCCCTGCTGACATGTGCAGTGTGTGCAGTGGCACGCACAGATAACCCTGGTCCACCTTGGCGGTTGGTGGTGGTGATGGTGTCCATGGCCCCAGGTTGGTCCAGGGTCACTGTGCTGGTGTTGCTCCTTATTCTGTCCATGTCGGCAGGGATGGTATTTGTGGTGACAGTCGTTGTAGGGGTGGGTGCAGGAGGTGCAGCTGGTGGTCCTGCTGGTGCTGCAGCTGGTGGTCCTGCTGGTGCTGCATGTTGACTTGCACCGGATGTGCCAGGTTGTTCTTCATCGTCCGAGGAGGACAGAGGCTGTACGACGCCAGTGAGCTCGGCATCCTCTTGAGCCTGGGACTGGGACTCCTCAGCGTCTGCTGCTGTGTCCCCATCATCACCTGTTTTTGGGAGACACAAACAATGTATGTCATGTTTCTGCAGGCATCAATGGTTGACACACATGACAGTTGTGACTGTGCCTCTGGGTGCGGGCCTGTACATTGCATTGTCCTAAGTCGTCACAGTCAGGGGTTGATATTGGTGTGGCACATTGTCCTGCATTATTTGGGCATTTCTATGTATTTTCTGGGGTGTGAACATGGTCTGCATTGCTTGTGTTTGGTTGACAGCCGGACCTCCTTCCCACCCACACAGCCAGTCAGTTATCCCACCATGGAACGTGCTTGCATTGCAGGGAGTGGAAGTTGTCTCTCAGGATGTCAGTCAGTGGTGTCCTGCTGTTTGTTGGTGCACAGTTGGCAGCAGGGCCTTGTGCTCCCCACAGCAGTAGCCAGTGTCAGCCATCTTGTGAGTCCTTCTCCACTCCCTGTGATGTGAGCATGGTTCAGGGTGGTGTTGATGGGCCAGTTGTGAGGCTGAGCAATGTCTGTGACTACGACTCCCATCATGCTATTGCCTCCACCCCCTTCCCAGCATGCCCATGCTTCCTTCCTTTTGACTCTGCTTCCCTGTGGGGTGGGCTGGCTGTGCTGACAGGATGGCTGGGAGTGTTGTCCTGGCAGTTGTTTGGCTAAGAGTCCCAAGAGTGTCCCTGTGCTTCACACAACATAACCCAGGGTGGTGGTGCTTAGTGGGATCTTGTGTTAGGATGGAGGGCATTGCATTCTACCAGGTGGGTACTGTGGAGTTTGTGTTGGGGGGGTGTGAGGGGAGGTGCTGGTGACTATAGTCAGTGCTGCAAGTCCCCCTTCCCACCCAGCCAGCCAGATATCCCACCATGGAACGTGCTTGCATTGCAGGGAGTGGAAGTTGTCTCTCAGGATGTCAGTCAGTGGTGTCCTGCTGTTTGTTGGTGCACAGTTGGCAGCAGGGCCTTGTGCTCCCCACAGCAGTAGCCAGTGTCAGCCATCTTGTGAGTCCTTCTCCACTCCCTGTGATGTGAGCATGGTTCAGGGTGGTGTTGATGGGCCAGTTGTGAGGCTGAGCAATGTCTGTGACTACGACTCCCATCATGCTATTGCCTCCACCCCCTTCCCAGCATGCCCATGCTTCCTTCCTTTTGACTCTGCTTCCCTGTGGGGTGGGCTGGCTGTGCTGACAGGATGGCTGGGAGTGTTGTCCTGGCAGTTGTTTGGCTAAGAGTCCCAAGAGTGTCCCTGTGCTTCACACAACATAACCCAGGGTGGTGGTGCTTAGTGGGATCTTGTGTTAGGATGGAGGGCATTGCATTCTACCAGGTGGGTACTGTGGAGTTTGTGTTGGGGGGGTGTGAGGGGAGGTGCTGGTGACTATAGTCAGTGCTGCAAGTCCCCCTTCCCACCCAGCCAGCCAGATATCCCACCATGGAACGTGCTTGCATTGCAGGGAGTGGAAGTTGTCTCTCAGGATGTCAGTCAGTGGTGTCCTGCTGTTTGTTGGTGCACAGTTGGCAGCAGGGCCTTGTGCTCCCCACAGCAGTAGCCAGTGTCAGCCATCTTGTGAGTCCTTCTCCACTCCCTGTGATGTGAGCATGGTTCAGGGTGGTGTTGATGGGCCAGTTGTGAGGCTGAGCAATGTCTGTGACTACGACTCCCATCATGCTATTGCCTCCACCCCCTTCCCAGCATGCCCATGCTTCCTTCCTTTTGACTCTGCTTCCCTGTGGGGTGGGCTGGCTGTGCTGACAGGATGGCTGGGAGTGTTGTCCTGGCAGTTGTTTGGCTAAGAGTCCCAAGAGTGTCCCTGTGCTTCACACAACATAACCCAGGGTGGTGGTGCTTAGTGGGATCTTGTGTTAGGATGGAGGGCATTGCATTCTACCAGGTGGGTACTGTGGAGTTTGTGTTGGGGGGTGTGAGGGGAGGTGCTGGTGACTATAGTCAGTGCTGCAAGTCCCCCTTCCCACCCAGCCAGCCATCCCACCATGGAACGTGCTTGCATTGCAGGGAGTGGTAGTTGTCTCTCAGGATGTCAGTCAGTGGTGTCCTGCTGTTTGTTGGTGCACAGTTGGCAGCAGGGCCTTGTGCTCCCCACAGCAGTAGCCAGTGTCAGCCATCTTGTGAGTCCTTCTCCACTCCCTGTGATGTGAGCATGGTTCAGGGTGGTGTTGATGGGCCAGTTGTGAGGCTGAGCAATGTCTGTGACTACGACTCCCATCATGCTATTGCCTCCACCCCCTTCCCAGCATGCCCATGCTTCCTTCCTTTTGACTCTGCTTCCCTGTGGGGTGGGCTGGCTGTGCTGACAGGATGGCTGGGAGTGTTGTCCTGGCAGTTGTTTGGCTAAGAGTCCCAAGAGTGTCCCTGTGCTTCACACAACATAACCCAGGGTGGTGGTGCTTAGTGGGATCTTGTGTTAGGATGGAGGGCATTGCATTCTACCAGGTGGGTACTGTGGAGTTTGTGTTGGGGGGGTGTGAGGGGAGGTGCTGGTGACTATAGTCAGTGCTGCAAGTCCCCCTTCCCACCCAGCCAGCCGATCCCACCATGGAACGTGCTTGCATTGCAGGGAGTGGTAGTTGTCTCTCAGGATGTCAGTCAGTGGTGTCCTGCTGTTTGTTGGTGCACAGTTGGCAGCAGGGCCTTGTGCTCCCCACAGCAGTAGCCAGTGTCAGCCATCTTGTGAGTCCTTCTCCACTCCCTGTGATGTGAGCATGGTTCAGGGTGGTGTTGATGGGCCAGTTGTGAGGCTGAGCAATGTCTGTGACTACGACTCCCATCATGCTATTGCCTCCACCCCCTTCCCAGCATGCCCATGCTTCCTTCCTTTTGACTCTGCTTCCCTGTGGGGTGGGCTGGCTGTGCTGACAGGATGGCTGGGAGTGTTGTCCTGGCAGTTGTTTGGCTAAGAGTCCCAAGAGTGTCCCTGTGCTTCACACAACATAACCCAGGGTGGTGGTGCTTAGTGGGATCTTGTGTTAGGATGGAGGGCATTGCATTCTACCAGGTGGGTACTGTGGAGTTTGTGTTGGGGGGGTGTGAGGGGAGGTGCTGGTGACTATAGTCAGTGCTGCAAGTCCCCCTTCCCACCCAGCCAGCCAGATATCCCACCATGGAACGTGCTTGCATTGCAGGGAGTGGAAGTTGTCTCTCAGGATGTCAGTCAGTGGTGTCCTGCTGTTTGTTGGTGCACAGTTGCCAGCAGGGCCTTGTGCTCCCCACAGCAGTAGCCAGTGTCAGCCATCTTGTGAGTCCTTCTCCACTCCCTGTGATGTGAGCATGGTTCAGGGTGGTGTTGATGGGCCAGTTGTGAGGCTGAGCAATGTCTGTGACTACGACTCCCATCATGCTATTGCCTCCACCCCCTTCCCAGCATGCCCATGCTTCCTTCCTTTTGACTCTGCTTCCCTGTGGGGTGGGCTGGCTGTGCTGACAGGATGGCTGGGAGTGTTGTCCTGGCAGTTGTTTGGCTAAGAGTCCCAAGAGTGTCCCTGTGCTTCACACAACATAACCCAGGGTGGTGGTGCTTAGTGGGATCTTGTGTTAGGATGGAGGGCATTGCATTCTACCAGGTGGGTACTGTGGAGTTTGTGTTGGGGGGTGTGAGGGGAGGTGCTGGTGACTATAGTCAGTGCTGCAAGTCCCCCTTCCCACCCAGCCAGCCATCCCACCATGGAACGTGCTTGCATTGCAGGGAGTGGAAGTTGTCTCTCAGGATGTCAGTCAGTGGTGTCCTGCTGTTTGTTGGTGCACAGTTGCCAGCAGGGCCTTGTGCTCCCCACAGCAGTAGCCAGTGTCAGCCATCTTGTGAGTCCTTCTCCACTCCCTGTGATGTGCGCATGGTTCATGGTGGTGTTGATGGGACAGTTGTGGGGGGGCAATATGTGTGACTGCGACTCCCATGATGCTATTGGCTACACAGACTTGGCCAGCATACACAGAATTCCTTCCTTTGAGTGGTCTTCACTGTGTGTTGGTGTTGTTGTGGTGGCTACATGTCTGGATGTGTTTGTTAGTTCTATTTGTGCCACTGCCTAGCTGTAGTTGTAGTTGTGTTTGTACATGTGATGGCACGGTTGGATGTAACTTTTTTGATGGCATGTGTTGTGTTTATCTGACTGACATACACATTTTGGGATGATTCTGTTCTGGTTGCTGTATAATTGCTATGAGTGCATGGTTTGACTCTCCCCTTGACAGTGATGTGTGTGTGTTTTGTGTCAGAAAATTGTGTACATTTGTTGTGTACTCACCAGGCTCTGGGATGTTCTCTAGTCCATATACGCTCTCTGGCGGAAGGATGGCCCGCACCTTCTCCTCCCAGGGCCTGAGGTATACTGGCTTGGCAGGAGGGCCACTGCCGGTGTATTGGCTGATGAGGTAGTCTTTCTTGAGCAGCTCCCGGACCCTCCTGCGCACGTCATACCACCTGTTCTGGATGTCGGTCTTTGTGCGCAGACATGGTGATTGTGCGTTCACCCTGTTGATGATCCTCTCCCACATCTTGGTTTTCTGCGACATGGGGGTCTGTTGGACCAATGTGCCAAACAGCTGTGGCTCTACCCTGAGGATCTCGTCTACCAGGACTTCCAATTCACAATCTAGGAACTTGTGATTCTTCTTGGGGGGCATGGTGATGGGTGGTGATGGTGAGTGATGTGTGTGTTGGTGTGCAGGTGAGGGTGTGTGAGTGTGTGTTTTGTTGGGTGTATGTGAGGTAGGTATTTGTTGGTGTGCTGATGGTGTGTGGCTTGTGTGAGGGATGAGCTGTGGGTGTGTGGTTGCTTTCTCTTGGGTGCTGGCAGTGGAATGGCATTTGCAAAGGCTCATGGTAGTGATTTGTGTCCTTTATATAGGTGGAGTTGTGGGTGTGTCTTTGTTCTCTGTCCCCACCCCCCCAGTATTTATTGGCTTGGTAATTGCTTGTTTGGCCTTTTTTTGGGTGATTTTTCCTTTGTGCTGTTTGTGTGTGTTGGAAACGTTCTTGTGACCGAGTCGGACCCTGCATTGGTCTCGTACGGTGTTCTCCGTTTCGTTCACGCTGTGTTTGTGCAGTTTTCTATGCTGCGTACGCGTCGGTCGCGGTGTATTGTGTTGCTTCGGCTCGGTTTTGTATGCGTGTCGGTCGCCCGGCTTGTCCTCCGTCCGACTCGCTCGTGGTTTCGCGCCTTGCATCGTACTTAGCGGTTTGGAGTTAGCGTGTACGTTTCGGTCGGATTTGTTCCGGGTGCGTGTCGGTCGGTTGGATTCGCGTGTTTTTCCGGCCGGATTGCTGTTTTCCGTGCGGCTCGGTCGGACGACTTGGTTTCGTTACGTGTCGGTCGGAGTTTTCGCGCCTTGCATCGTACTTGGCGTGTCGGGCGCCACGGGTACGTGTCGGTCGGTATTTTTTCCGGATCCGAGTCGGTCGGTGCTTTTTCCGGCCCGAATCGGAATCGGCCCCTATATGTTTTATAGATTAAAAAAATATATGTTAAAAAGTTTGTTTTCTTTTTATTTCAATTATGTTTTAGGAGCGGGATGTTGGGTTTATAGGGGATAAGGGTGGGAAGTAATTTAAAAATGTAGGTTTAAAATTTGAATATTTTTTACATTTTTGTTACATTTTAGGAAACGGGATGTTGGGACTATAGGGGATAAGGGTGGGGAGTAATTCAAAAATTTAGGATTAAAATTTAAATATTTTTTAAATTTTTGTTAAATATTAGGAGTGGGATGTTGGGTTTATAGGAGATAAGGGTGGGGAGTAATTTAAAAAATTTGGTATAAAATTTAAATATTTAAAGTAAATTTGTAAAGTTTTAGGAGTGGGATATTGGGTTTATAGGGGATAAGGGTGGGGAGTCATGTAAAAAAAAATATATCTTTAAAATTTTTTTTAAATATTTTTTAAATATTTCAAATATTTATTTGTGAGATGTTGTATTTATAGGGGATATGTTTGTGGAGTATTTACATTTTTTTAATTAAAATAGATGGGTTTTTTTTAAATCTGGAAAGTTTTGTAGCGGGTTGTTTTGTTTATAGTGAATTATTATTTGCAAAGTTTTTTACATTTTTTGAATTTTTTGAGAACTTAGTAGTGTGATGTTGAATTTATAGGGGACAAGTGTAGGGAGTAGTTTTTTATGTTTAAAAATATTCTTTTATTAAAAGTAGAAATTAATTTTTTTTTAAATAATTTGAAATTTGGAAAGTTGAATTTGAAAAAATAAAATTTTAAATATTGAGGTTATATTTATGTTTGAGTACTATTTTCTATATTTTTTGTAGTTTATTTTCCCAAAAATTAATTTGGAGAAAAATATTCTTAATTGTTTAAGTTTAAAATTTATTATTAAGATAAATGTGATTAAAAAAATATTTTATTGATTATAAATTTGGAGTTGTAATAGTTATTTATTATACTTTATTCTGCAGCAGTTTCTTTGAGTTTTTTTAGTTTTGGAGTTGGAATAGTAATTTATTATGTCTTATTATCCAGCACTTTCCCTGACTTTCTTTTGTTTTGGAGTTGGAATAGTAATTTAATTATGTTTATTATCCAGCACTTTCCCTGAGTTTTGTTTGTTTTGGAGTTGGAATAGTAATTTAATTTGGTTTATTATCAAGCACTTTCCCTGAGTTTATTTTGTTTTGGAGTTGGAATAGTAATTGAATTAGGTTTATTATCCAGCACTTTTCCTGAGTTTTGTTGGTTTTAGAGTTGGAATAGTAATTTAATTAGGTTTATTATCCAGCACTTACCCTGATTTTAGTTGGTTTTGGAGTTGGAATAGTAATTTATTATGTTTTATTATCCAGCACTTTCCCAGAGTTTATTTTGTTTTGGAGTTAGAATAGTAATTTAATTAGGTTTATTATCCAGCACTGTCCCTGAGTTTTGTTGGTTTTGGATTTGGAATAGTAATTCATTTGGTTAATTATCCAGCACTTTCCCTGAGTTTATTTTGTTTTGGAGTTGGAATAGTAATTTAGGGCCTCATTACGATGGCGGGCTGTCTTGAGTCTGCCCGCCATCGTAGCAGAGACTGGGACCGGCCGCCGGTAAGGCGGCGGTCCCGCAACCCCGATTACGATGCGACCGCCACCGTGGCGGTCACATAGCCCATACTTTGCATTGTGGCGGGGATGCGTTCAGCAACCCCCGCCACAATGCAAATACGAGGCACTTGCATATCCCAGCACTACGTGGCAGGCACCATGCGGTGCCTGCCACATGGTGCAGGGATATGTAGGGGGCACCATAGGTGCCTCCCAGTGCACTTGTCCAAGGCTCAGGGATGAAGGGGGGCCCGCTACGGGCCCCTGAATCCATTTCCACCTTTCTTTTCATGGTGGATTGCCCGCCGCGAAAAGACCGTCGGAAAGGGATATCGTAATCCCTACGGCGGTGCCTGTAAGGCACTGCCGCAATGTTGGCCTACGTTTTCGTTCCTCAAGGCAGTCGGAAAAGGACCACCTTGCAGAACCGTGCCGGGCGGTCTTTGCGACCCCCACGCTGCCGCATCGATTCCCCCCGCCATCGTAATATGGCGGGGGAAAATAGCTGTTCGATGGCGGAGGGACCGCCACCGCACAGCTGGCGGTGGCGGACCCTCCGCCATCATAATGACCCCCTTAATTAGGTTTATTATCCAGCACTTTCCCTGAGTTTTGTTGGTTTTGCAGTAATTTAATTAGGTTTATTATCCAGCACTTTCTCTGAGTTTAGTTGGTTTTGGAGTTGGAATAGTAATTTATTATGTTTTATTATCCAGCACTTTCCCTGAGTTTATTTTGTAGTTGGAATAGTAATTTAACTAGGTTTATTATCCAGCACTTTCCCTGAGTTTTGTTGGTTTTGGAGTTGGAATAGTAATTTAATTTGGTTTATTATCCAGCACTTTCCCGGAGTTTAGTTGGTTTTGGAGTTAGAATAGTAATTTAGGGGCCCGACCGGCGGTGGCGATCCGCTCGCCAAAACACCCCGCCGGACGGCCTTTTACCCCCGCCACATTAGCATGGCGGGGGTACCGCGGCGGACGGAAAGACCGTCCGCCGCTTTTCCGCCTGTAGGCAATTGTCCCGATTGCCTACCGGGTGGAAAAGGCCCATAATATGGTGGCAGTGCCTTGCAGGCACCGCCATCCATATTAGTATGTGGCATTTTCAATGCCTTTCCATGGCGGAGACTCCGCCATGGAAAGGCATGCGGAGTTCACTTTGGGGGCACGTTGTGGGCCCCCGGGAGGGTGGGGGGATGTGGGGCTGCACTTGGGGGGTACCCATGGTACCCCCCTACATTGGCATGGACAGGGTAGCAGGCACCGCACGGTGCCCGTCACGTTGTGCATGCCAATGCACAACATGCATTTTCAACATTGTGGCGGGTGCTGCTTACAGCACCGCCCGCCACAATGTTGAATATGCGGAATGCGACCGCCAGGGTGGCGGTCGCATCCTAATGGGCCCAGCGGGACCGCCGCACCTCTAGCGGTCGGTCCCGTTTACCGGTACGGTGGCGGGCGGACTCGTAATGATGCCCTTAATTAGGTTTATTATCCAGCACTGTCCCTGAGTTTTGTTGGTTTTGGATTTGGAATAGTAATTTATTTGGTTTATTATCCAGCACTTTCCCTGAATTTATTTTGTTTTGGAGTTGGAATAGTAATTTAAATAGGTTTATTATCCAGCACTTTCCCTGAGTTTTGTTGGTTTTGGAGTTGGAATAGTAATTTAATTAGGTTTATTATCCAGCACTTTTCCTGAGTTTAGTTGGTTTTGGAGTTGGAATAGTAATTTATCATGTTTTATTATCCAGCACTTTCCCTGACTTCAGTTTGTTTTGGAGTTGGACTCGTAATTTAATTTGCTTTATTATCCAGCATTTTCCCTGAGTTTTGTTGGTTTTGAAGTTACGCATAGCAACATTTTATTGTTTATTAGTTATTTTATTTTGTATGTACATTTAAATAAGAAAGGAGATGCATGTTAGTTATTCTTGTAAACATGTTCATTGGTACACGTTTTTTTTTGCAGTTTATTTGTTCTCATTTGCATTTGTTATACATTTTTCACAATATTAAAAACATTATCCAGGTAATTTGATGTTGTTCAAAATTTAATACAAAGTATAATATATTTTTAATATACATTTTTTATGTAGAGTTGGAAAATTTATACCTATTCATGTAGAATTGGAAAATTAACAATATTTTTAACATACATTTTCATGTAGAATTGGAAAATTAACAATGTTTTTGAACATACATTTTTAATGTAGAATTGGAAAATTAACAATATTTATAACATATATATATATTTGAAACATAATTGAAAAATTGAAATTTTTTTTAAGTATAGTCATGTAATAGTAAAGTAAATATATTAATTGTTTATTTATTTTGAACAATGTGACTTTCATTGTTTATTTTTAAGACAAAAAGTAAACATTTGTATTTCTTTTTTAAACAATTGTTTAATATGTTTTATATAATTGTATTTTTTAATACAATTATATAAAATGTATTTTACATATTTTTGTATATTTTATTATTTAGTATATTGAATATTATTTTTATTCAAATAATATTCAATATATTAAATAATTTACAAATATATATTTTCACATATGTTTTTTCATTGAACATTTTAATATTTTTGGTAAATTTACAGTATATGAAATAAACATACATTTTAATATATATTAAAGATTATGGGCATCAATGGGATGGCGGGCGGACTGTGTCCGCCCGCCATCCCGACGTACAAAGGGACCGCCCGCCATAAGTGCGGCGGACCCGTGGGGGTAATTAGGATGCGCCCGCCACACTGGCGGGCGCATCCTGCATTTTCAACATTGCGGCGGGCGGTGCACTCAGCATCCGCCCGCCGCAATGCCAAAAATGCATGTTGTGCATTTGCATGCACAACATGGCAGGCACCGCACGGTGCCTGCCATGTTGTGCATGCAAATGCAGGGGGTACCATAGGTACCCCCCATGTGCACCTCCCACCCCCCAGAATCCCTGGGGCCCGCTACGGGCCCCCAATGTAAAATACCGCATGCCTGGAAAGGCAAATCCCCGCATGCATCCTGATGTGGATGGCGGTGTCTAACAGACACCGCCACCATATTAAAAGCTTTTCCGCCCGGTCGACTCATCGACCGGGCGGAAAACCGGTGGACGGAAAGACCGTCGTAATAGTAGTAGTAGTAATATGGCGGGGGGAATTGGCATGCGGGCGGGAGAGAATGTCGGGCGGATCCCCCGCCATGGAAAGGCTGGCAGGGGATTGGGCTTGGGGGCCTGTTGCGGGCCCCCTTGTAGGGGGTGTCGCAGCACTGGGGGTACCCGTGGTACCCCTCGCATTTCCATGCACCAAGTGGCAGGCACCGCATGGTAGCTGCCACGTGGTGCAAGGAAATGCGGTGCAAGCTACCTTTAACATTGCGGACTGTGCTGCAACCAGCAGCACCGCCCGCAATGTTAAAGGCCCAGGATGCACCCGCCAGTATGGCGGACGCATCCTGATCGCAGTGGTGGGACCGCCGCATGTCTGGCGGCCGGTCCCAAACACTGCTACAGTGGCGGGCGGACCAAGTCCGGCCGCCATCATAATCAACCCCATAGTTATAATTATTAATTTAAAAAGAGAGTGGAATTATGTTGTTTAAATGTTCTAAGTATTCTAGAACTTTGGTGTTTGCAAATAGTCTAGTTTTATGTTGTAGATATTCATATATTGTTTTAGTTTGTTTACTTAGTTTAAGGCTGATTTTTGTTAGAAATTGCTCTAGTCTGAGCTCTTGATAGCTTTGTTCTTTTTTAATAGCTTCTATAAGTTTATGTAGGGTTGGTTGTCCTCTTCTAATTGTGGCTTGGAAGGCATTGACCATCCTTCCACTGCCTTATTTGTTTTTGCTTTTTGAGCTAGAGTTCTGTCATATACGTTCCACCAAGGTATTTGGAATTTGGGATGCCTATGGTGCCCTGACCTATGTAACCTTCCCACCCAGGTAACTTCAAAGTAGTCTAGGAAGGGAGTTAGTTTTGTTTCATTTGCCTGATAGAAGGGGGTTTCAAGAAGTAGGTTGTAATGGTTTGCTACTTCAGTTGTTGGTACATAGGCCAGGGCTATTAATTTTTTTATTTGGTAGGCGAAGTTGCTATTGGTGGCGTAATACTCAAAGTAGATTTTTGTAGGTGCCTCCAGATACTTTGATTAAAGTGGTAGTAGCAACCTTGTATTGCAGTGTGTGGGTATAATTTTAAAATTGATTGAATCATTGATTGTGCAAAATCAATGATGATTTTTTGCGGAAAGTAGTTGTTGGTGTATTGTTGTAATATTGTTAGGAGCTCAATGTATGTGGTGTTCTGTTTATTAGGGAGTAGTGCGTATATGAAGGGTGTGTTAGTATCTTCATATTCGCCATGGATTGTATATAATTGATAAAAAGGCTTGGGGCAAACTTTGAATGTGCCATCCATCATCCACGTTTCGCAGTTTTTAGGTTTTTGAAAGTTATTTGTTGCAAAGATGAGAATTTGTTTTTCATGACATTTGTTATCATGGAGAAGGAATTTTTCATCTTTGTGAGTGATGGTATATTAGGGTAATATTTGTATTTAAGCAAAAGTTTGAGGGGTGGGTGGTGTTTGAGCCGTAGCTCTTTTAGTTCTGGAAATTAATCTCTTCAAAGTGGGGATAGACAGTAGTTGTCCTGTAACATGCTCAGGTACCATAGTTAACACATTTTTAAGTATTTGGGTACTTGTTTGCTGTGAGCTGGTACTTGCTTCTCTCGAGAGCATCTCTAACCTCAATTTCAGTTACATTGGGGGGATGGTTTGTTCTTTGACATTTACTACATTGGTTTCTATTGTAGTGGCTCTACCATAACAAGAGTTAGAGTAATATTTACTGCATTTCCAATGTGTTTTGTTTCCACTCATTTTCTCTTGGGTATAAGTGTATCCCATGTAGCAGAGAAGTAGTTTCCCCTTTTGTGAAGTAATGAATTTTGCTCCCTCTGCCATTTTTTGGTTAATCTTTGTATATATTTATATATATTTATTAATTATACTATTTTGAACAATAAACATTTTGTATAATTAATATGTTTGAAAGAAACTTACATGTATTTTGATTTTATTTTCTTGATGGATTTTCTTTCTATTGTTGATGTTTATCCACTTGGTTTTTTTCTGTTGGTATAAAAGCAAAATGTTATTCTTATTGAAGTGTTACATTTTATTGTGTTATTTTATTTATTTAGCTTCTAATTTTATTTAGTTGTGAAAAAAATGCTTACTATTTTTCGTTGATTATGTTTTTTTCGATGATTTTGTTGTAGGTTGTAATTTGTAGAAGCTGGCAAGAGAATAATATTTGTTAGTTACATTTGCTTTTTAATTTATTTAAATTTTGTTAATTAGTTTATTGTATTTGTTGGTTAATTTATATACTTACTTAATTTTATCTTTTTCTGTAATGTTGGTTTTGTTTCTGTTTTCGAAGTTAATTCTTGGTTTGTTGTTTTAAGGTGGACTTTTATTGAAGTGTAATCTGTGAAATATAAAATAGAAGGTTATAGTTTTAGTTTATTTTTTTGTTTCACTTTTTTAGTCTATTTATTTTATTGGAGAAATAGAAATACTTACTGAATGCAGTTGGTGAAGTTTCTTTTGTTGATGTTGTTTTTTGTTGAATTTTGTAGAAGCTGTTAAGAGAAAAGTATTTGTTAGTAATAGTTTGTTTTTTATTAAATTTATCTTTTTTTAATAGTTAGGTCTAATTGTAGGTTATTTTATATACTTACTTTGTATTATAAATTTCTATTATTTCGATTTTGTATTTTTTTTTAAACGTAATGTTTGTTTTGGGATTTTTGGGTGGAGTTGTTCTGAATTATAATCTGTGAAAAATAAAACATTACGTTGTAATTTTAGTTAATTTGATTATTTATATTATTAAGTGTTTATTTTTATTTATTTGTAAATAAATAAATATGCTTACTCTTTTTAGTTGATGAAGTGTCCTTGGTAGATGTTCTGGTTTTGTCGATTTTTGTAGCAGCTGTTAAAAAGAATAGAACATTTGTTAGCTATGTTTTGCTATTTTATTCAGTTTAGTTCTTTTAAGTAATTTACGTTAGTTGTTGGTGAAGTCATATACTTACTGAGGGGCCGATTCCGATCTCCCTCGGACAGCCCTCCGAGAGCTGTCCGTAGCCTTACCTTGCGACCGACTCGTACTGGGAGCCGGTCCGTCCTGGCGATGAAGTACGATGCGCAAAAGTGTCACAACTCCGAACGACACGTAGGCTCCGATTCCAGCAACATTTCCCGTACGAGCCGCTTATCCAAACGCCCATCCGAGTCGCCCGGAAGCAGTTTCCACAATAGTTTCCGGCCGGACAAGTACGATGCGCAAATCCTACGCGCCTAATGGGTCGCCACTAGCAGCACGTAACAGCATCCGGGAGAGATGAATAGCAGGTCCGATTCGCGCCACAACACGATCCACTGCTACGAAACGGACCAACTCACAATGTGTACGAGACGGAGCAACAATCAGCAAGTACGAGACGAACCAATGATGAATCCTATTGCGCAGGTCATCCCAGTACTGTATATCTATGACCGGATCATGAACATACGCGTACGTCGCAGACGGTAAGTCAGACACCCACACAAACAAACGTCACGAACGCGCGAAATGCTACATACACATAGGGGGGGATATGCCGTCCACCAGCAAAAGCAAAACCCCAGGGGTAGCATGGTCCACACCACCAGCAGTGCCCACACCTGGGGGGGGGTGCCCAGCACCACTACCATCCCCACTCATAGGGGGCTGGATGCCCTGCACCACTACCATCCCCACTCATAGGGGGCTGGATGCCCTGCACCACTACCATCCCCACTCATAGGGGGCTGGATGCCCATCAATACCAGTACCCCCACTCATAGGGGGCTGGATGCCCTGCACCACTACCATCCCCACTCATAGGGGGCTGGCTGCCCTGCACCACTACCATCCCCACTAATAGGAGGCTGGATGCCCATCAACACCAGTACCCCCCACTCATAAGGGTCTGGATGCCCTGCACCACTACCATCCCCACTCATAGGGGGCTGGATGCCCTGCACCACTACCACCCCCACTCATAGGGGGCTGGCTGCCCTGCACCACTACCATCCCCACTAATAGGGGGCTGGATGCCCATCAATACCAGTACCCCTCACTCATAAGGGTCTGGATGCCCTGCACCACTACCATCCCCACTCATAGGGGGCTGGATGCCCTGCACCACTACCACCCCCACTCATAGGGGGCTGGATGCCCTGCACCACTACCATCCCCACTCATAGGGGGCTGGATGCCCTGCACCACTACCATCCCCACTCATAGGGGGCTGGATGTCCATCAATACCAGTACCCCCCACTCATAGGGGGCTGGATGCCCTGCACCAATACCATCCCCACTCATAGGGGGCTGGCTGCCCTGCACCACTACCATCCCCACTCATAGGGGGCTGGATGCCCTGTACCACTACCATCCCCAATCATAGGGGGCTGGATGCCCTGCACCACTACCATCCCCACTCATAGTGGGCTGGATGCCCATCAATACCAGTACCCCCCACTGATAGGGGGCTGGATGCCCTGCACCACCAGCATTCACACACATAGGGTCACTAAGCAAACCCCCACCCCTACCATCTTTGCAAGATTCTATGTATGTGTGTGCCAAATGCCCACAACACTGATTCTGATAGTGAACATACAATGTGACTCTCATCACATGTGTGCCCAAAAGATGACTGTGGGGTTCAAAACTCCAGCATCTCAGGAACATTGTGGTAATGGGTTCCAAAGCCCACATCACTACAGTGACCAGAAGGTGAGTGTGGACAAAATAATAGCAGCATCACCAGACCAGCATTTGTGCTCACTGGTCCCAAATCCACAACCAATGTAGTGGCAATGTGGTGGTTGTGTCACATACAAACATAGATTTGAGAGGCACAGATTGCTGTGTATCACAAGAACTCCCTCTGCCATGTGCAGACAAGCATTGGCCATGAGCCCTGACAAGGCCCACAGTGTCCAATTAGACTATGTGAAAAGTGAGCATCATGATGCATACACACATATCTCTACGAACAGACACACAAACTGAGGAATCCTGTGGAGACTGTCGATGTTAGGTGACAAAGTCCCATACCATGGCAGCAATGAGACATACCAAACATGAGCAATGTGCAGGATGATGAGCTACAAGATGCATGGACATTAGGGAAAAACCTCCAAACTAGATCCACACAATGGAACACAAAAGCAATACCAATGCAGAGGTGCAGATGCACAAACACAGACAGGCAGACCCACACTGCATATCATACACAACACGTGTGTGTGTCTCAGTGTCCCCCGGCTAGTACACAACACATGACGGTGGGATGAACTCCAATCACACCGATGTGTCCACAGTGCCATACAAAAAGTAACTAATGAACTGGGCACCCCTTTGTGGTCAAGCACACATCGTCAGATTAGTGGTATAGCAACGTATTCATGTGACACAAGCTGGGTGGAACAACAACCAACACAGCAAGAGACAGACCCACTACAGCACTACCCTCTAGTACCCTAATTTGTGGTGACAGTAGCCTGTACGCCAATCCCACTGTGATGACAAAGGTCTGTTTTGCCCATATTGTGGAGCACAGTCAGCTGTGCATACTGGGTCATGTGTCCAGAACAACAAACTCACATCACACCTCCATAAACACAAATCACTGGCCATGTCCTGCAACCAATGTGCAAAATGTAGGTGCCTAGACATGAAACAACTCACATGTGGCCACCCTCAACACCACACACCCTGATCTGCAACAATGTGCATCAGCTAGGCACACAGGGACTGTTGACATAGCTCAATCACCCATTACAATCTCAGGGGTGGTGGGGGGATCTAAGGTACACAAAAATCAACACACATGGCCTGTCAACAACACCTGTGAATGTCTGCAACACTGCACAGTATGCGGAACATGGGCATAATGTGAAGACAACACAATTCATTGGGAACCCTGCCACACACCTACACCAATGAGGAACCAAAGGAGACCCACAAAGAACACATGTTGACACCTTCCAACATTGCTGCAATGACCCTGATGAGTGGGAGTAGTCACACACACATACGAGTGAGCCTCACACTGACAGATACCACATAGGGAAAACAACATGATGTTTGAAACACATAAGTGCCAATGGGAATCCTGACTGTGTCCCATGTGCGTTTGACAACATCCCCTGAAATTACAACTAAAATAGCCATGGATGACAACCTAATGACCAGTAGTCTGCCATGCACCGACACCCCAGTAAACCCAGGGAAAAGAAGTCTGATGAACACAGGACAACTCAGCAAGTGCACATAACAGGAACATCTGCATGGAACACAGGCTGAGTCGAAAAAAGGGAAGGCAACACGCACAGACATGCTCACACAACACACACCATGTGCACAGGCAATGCCACGGAATGACAGAATGCCATGAGGGGTCTCCACTCCTGGGGAATGTCAGCTGTGAAAAACGTTCTTTGTGCAGGGTCCTGTCATGTCAGCACACCACCTGCACAGTGAGCCAACAATTACAACACAATGAAAGCTCTGGTCACAGCAACATGTGTACGGGAGTGTCCCTCCAGTCATCTGCACATACGCAATACACATGTAGAGATAGTTGCACTGATGACACAGATGACTTGTGTACCATGGATGCACAAACCTGCCTGTCCAGTGTAGATGTGCCCAGTCAGGGAATCTCACCATGTGCCCAAATGTAAGTACAACATATGTGCAACAGTGTATGCCAAAGATGTGAAGTAGCAAACCCAAAGAGATAATCCTGGTTACAACATTTTGCAATCATTACACCCTGTAATTGCAGCAAAGGATGTCATGGACACATAGCAGAAAAGTACACATATCCCATGGACCACATGGAGTCCATCACATCAACAAATCATCCTGTTCTACCTTCAAAACACAAGTACAACATCAAGTCGATGATACTCATCATCAACATCATGTACATTAGATGCAACAACAATGGATAACCACTATTTGCTTTATTAAAAAATGAAACTCCTCAATGCTGGTAATTCGAGTCCACAATGTCAAAAGGCCAATGGCCAGTCCATTTCTCAGTTCAACCATGGTGACATGTGACAAGTTGTCACCCATTGCTTGCCTGCACTGCTACGACCAGGGGACATCTCCCCTTGGAGGGGCATACATGGGGCAGGCCAAGCACCACAGGGACAGGATCAGGGGACAGCAAAATGGGGCAGGGGAGGGGTGGTGGGTGCTGGAGTGTCACTGGCAACTGCAGTGGAGGTGTCTGACACAGTGGGCACCGTCACAACTGCAGGGATGAAGTCAGATGGGGTGGTTGCCGGCACCACAGCAGTGGGCAGGTCAGATGGTGTGGACGTGGTCTCCACTGCAGTGCCAAAGTCAGACGGGGTGGATCAGCTCTCCACTGCAGTGCCAACCTCCAAAGTAGTGTCATGGGGTCCAGTTGAGGTGGGCAGGACAGAGGGGGGAGACACGGACTCCACACCAGTGGCAGGAACAGGCTGAGCGTGTGAGGTGGGGGTGGAAGTGCATGTGGTAGGGGGGAGGGCCTAATCATTTTGGGGATGCAGTATCGGTGTGTGGGTGAACCAGGGGCAGGGTGTGGCTGGGGGACCTGTGGCGTGGTGGCCTGGGGGCTGCAGTATGGAGACTGTGTGGTGGAGCTGCGGGATTGTGGTGGGGTCTTGCTCTTCCTAGTCCGGGGGGATTTGCGGATGGGGGCCTCAGTGTCCGTGCGCCTAGGGGAGGGTGTCTGTGTGGCAGGGGAACTCCCCCCTGTGCGTGGTGACTTCCTCTTCCCCTTGTGAGTTGGAGCAGATGGATCGGTGGGGAAGAGGCCAAGGTCACAGAGGAAGAGCTGCTGGGAAGGGGGGGGTTGCAGGTGAGGCAAGGGAAGGGGTTTTGGAGGGAGAGGCATCTGAGGACTGCGGAGTGCTTGTGGATGTCTGTTTGTGCATCTGTGACCCATCCCCTGTGTGTGTGCCATCAGTCCCCGGAGTGTGCGTGCCTGTGGCTCTGGATTTTGGCTTGCGTGGCTGTGTGCTGCTTGTGTCTGTTGTGGTGCGTGCCGGTGCTGGTGTGTGTGTGCGTTGGACAGGTAGGGCAGTGGGGATTGTGGATGTGGCAGAGGTAGGAGGGGTGAGGGACTGTTGGAGGAGGGACACTGCTGACGTCTGTGTGGAGTCCATGGCCTGAATAGTCCGATGTAGGGCAGACCTGTTTGATGAGATGCCCTCCATGAAGGACACCAGTTGTGTCAACAGACTGGTGTGGGAATGGAGGACACTCAGCATCGCTGTCTGCCCTACATGGATCTGCTTCAGCAAGTCCACAGACTCCACACTCAGGGCAGCAGGGGAGACAGGGGCAGGGGGTGCGGTGCCTGGCACAAAGGAGACATGCTCCCTTACACGGGGGCCTCCACGGACCTCTGGGATGGGAGGGTGGAGATGGTGGTGGTGGCGGGGACAGACTCGCTCGGTGTTGTCTGGGGTCTGCTGACACCCGCCTCCACAATGGAGTCCTCACTGGAGATGCTGTGTTCCTCAGCCGAGGTGGTTGTAGCTGAGGTATCCTCAGTGTGGCTCCCCTCACCCTCTGTGCCACTGGGTCCCTCCAACTCCTCTCCAGCAGACCCAGTCTGGCTCTGCGGCTCCTCTTGGTCCGTGGAGCTGTCTCCTCCAGTAGCCGAAGATGTTTCTGCAAACAATCAGGATAAACAGATGCACATAAGTCACTTGTTTCACCTGAGACATCACAGTCATTACAGCACATTACAGATGAGACATTTTCCGCATTTGCTAAATATTGCTAGAAGTGCTGGCACATATTTAAAAATACACCTGTCATTCTGCCAGTCAACCATGCCACTCATACACTTCCCCTCCATGGACCCATCTGTCTGGTGCATGTAGTATGCCACTACTTATATGTGCACACATGCACCACATAGACATATCTCAGAACATCTTAAATTGTGAATGAAATGTGTCAGTACACACATATCCCATCTCCTGCCACTGACTCAGTACATGTGTCAGGATGAGGGATGGCCAAACTCATTGTCAGTAAAATGGATATGCTTCCTTCACAAGACACCATGATGTGCCCATGTATTGATGTTCAATGCCACAATAGAGTGTATGCCTTACAATTGACATAACGGCAGGATACACATTAGCAAGTGGGATACCATGCTACGGGCCAGTCTGGCTAATCAGTCATCTCTGGATAAAGTCACAGGGGCAGTGCATCCATAAATAAAAAAGTCTGCACTGTGTCACAATCATAATCATTTTGGGGAATGTAAGCCCTGCAGCTGTCAAGTGCACATGTTCCACTACTGCTACACACATCTTAAGGCATATGTTGATCCCACGTAATACAAATGCGACAGTTGAGTGACTGCAAGCACCAATCTGTGAACATGATAACATCACATTCTGATGAGAACGAATTGAGGCTGCCTGCACTATTATGTATAATACATCATTATGCACCATCAAGTGATCACACACCTATGTTTTTCCCCATTGTGATGATCTATTAGCCACACCTCAGCTAGCTGCCAAAAGGAAAATGCTCAACACCACAGGAGTCTAAGATGCTAGGCCACTCCATAATGACACCGAGGCAGACACCATATTGCATATTTCACAATTAACTAAATGTAGGCTGACACACAGGAGTAGGAGCACAGAGTGTTCCTCATGTCCGGAGTAGGCATACCTGTCCAGTTCCATGTGCAACATGGGATTACCCTGAACACTAGGTATGTGTTCATGCATGTGTGACACACATGATGTACATTATTATGAGGCCCCAAGATTGTCTTACCTGCTGCATGGCTGTGTGGTAAATACCACAGACACATATGGTGAGCCAAAGCATCAATTGGAACACATATCATTTGCCCACATAGAGTACATGTCTGATTTCTGGCAATGTGCAGACACATGGCAATCAATTGCCTCACTCATGAGGACAAAACAATGCACCGGTAGCAGATGCTGTTTACAACCTTTAATTATGGACAACAGCAGGGACACACAACACAAGTGACACAAGTCACAGACTGAAAGGGCCAGACCTGTGTATCAGATGAGGATGGGCCATGAACTAATTTAGGAACATGACTCCTGTTCATGCAGACAGGAGATCTGTGGGAGTGTAACCAGGATGAAGGAGTGCAAAGAGCATGTGAGACATAGTTCACAGAAAAGGCATGCACTTACCCCCTCCTTGCTGCTGTCTGGCCTTTAACTGCCCATCCAGGTCAGGGAAGACCACCGCCAGGATCCGGTGCATGTGGGGGGTCAGTGTCCGCCGTCCGCCCCTTCTGCGAGGAGGCGACAGCTTCAGCTGGACTCTGGTGATCCTCCGGGTCCAGCCACGAAGGTCCTGCCACCTCTTCTGGCAGTTGCGGATGCGGCGTCTGTAGCCCCCTACAGAACGAACAGCCCGGGCAATGGTCAGCCATATCTCCTGCTTCTGATGGGCATCAACCTGTGAGGATGACAAGGATAAAAGTCCATTACCAGAAATGCAACATGTTTGTGCAACACACAGTTGGATATACATGTCTTCATCACAAGGGCATATGATGTACACGGGTAGTGCAACTATGGTGAATGACAGTTGTCCTGCATTTACAAAATTGAAACATTGCCTGAGTATAATAACTGTGTTAAAATGCCCTTTTCATGCACAGTACCTGTCCACTACAGGTACATACACACTTTGGGGGTAACAACTACTCAGTGAGCATGCTAGCCACTGGTGTACACAATGCCATTAGTGCCAGTAAGACAACATGCACAATAAAAAAGGGGTGTGGACTGCACACTCACCTGCTCCCCTGGTGTCCCATACAGCTTGCTGTACTGTGGAAGGAGGCTGTCCAGCAGGGCCTTGTTCTCCTCCTCTGTGAAGGCTGGGGCCCTATCCACAGTACGTGCCATTCTTTGAGCCAGAGGATGCAGAGACAGCAGCAGTGGTAGCAGAGATGTCAATGTGGAGCATGTAGTGCAGGCAAGTGAGCTCTCAGGGGAACAGACAGCCTTATATCTGTGCTGCAGAGGCAGATTCTGTCCCATGCGTCCAAAGCGATAGGTCCAACACGTTTGCATCCTATGAATCTGGCCAATCCATTGCATTGCACGGCTCGTACACGCCTTCCGCATCGTTCAAATATTTCAAACCCATTACACCAACGAGTCTGATACATTGTTGTAGGGAGCCAACTGATTTTTCACAACACGAATCGTACAAGGGCCAAATCCGTGTCAGTCCCCATTGCAGGCAATGTGCAAGGCGTGTGTGCAAGGCGTGCGCTCGCCTCGTTCCCTAGGTGTCCGACGCGTCTTTTGAATTGGTCACCCGCGTCAGTCCCCATTGCAGTCAATGTGCAAGGCGTGTGTGCAAGGCGTGCGCTCGCCTCGTTCCCTATGTGTCCGACGCGTCTTTTGAATTGGTCACCCGTGTCAGTCCCCATTGCAGTCAATGTGCAAGGCGTGTGTGCAAGGCGTGCGCTCGCCTCGTTCTCTAGGTGTCCGACGCGTCTTTTGAATTGGTCACCCGCGTCAGTCCCCATTGCAGTCAATTTGCAAGGCGTGTGTGCAAGGCGTGCGCTCGCCTCGTTCCCTATGTGTCCGGCGCGTCTTTTGAATTGGTCACCCGTGTCAGTCCCCATTGCAGTCAATGTGCAAGGTGTGTGTGCAAGGCGTGCGCTCGCCTCGTTCCCTAGGTGTCCGACGCGTCTTATGAATTGGTCATCCGCGTCAGTCCCCATTGCAGGCAATGTGCTAAGTGTTCCACCCACAATAGCTTTCCATGGACTCATGGGCACACCAACAACAATACAGCCTGTGACACAGTATATCAAGGGGCATGTCAGGCTGCATTACCTGTGTGTGCATATGTGGGTAAACATGTGATTTGGTATGTGTCACTTAGTGGCACCCACTCCCAGGCAGGGCAAGGTGTCATGGGGACGGATCCCGCTGTGTGTTGGACACATAACCACTGTGATTGACGACTGTACAGTTCAGGGCATGAGGCATGTACACAGTTCCCTGGGTACATTATGTATGACATGTGACATACACCCTGACTCTTAGGTGGAATGGGATGTGTGTCACAGGGTGTCCCAGTGCCACAATTGTGATGTTCATCCACAGTATGTGTGCATTTAGCTACGGAGATTACTCTGATTTCATGTGCTCAATGTCAAACGGTCACCACATCCATGTGTATTGTCAATGTGAGTTGATGTGGCGTCTGTGTGTCACAGACACCATGTGTGAGATGCAAAACAACGTTGTGGCACTTCATGTGTGTGTCATGTGTGCGTTGTGGTGTGTATATGAGACGCTACATCATGATGGTGTCCTTGTGGCAACACAAGGTCCCTGTGTGTGTCTGTCAAATACCTGTGATGTGTGGTAGACATCTGTCCTCACTAGTGACTGTGGTGTGTGTCTGGTATGTGACACTCATACTGATGTACTGTGGCAGAGCCCATAGATTGGTCACAGCACAACATGGACCTTGTCGTGTGGACCTGTAGAGCTGAGATTTCAGATGATGGGCATGTATCTGACATGTGTGCACATACACTACGGCACATACATCATGTCGTTGTGTCCTGTTGTTTCATGTGCTATTTAGCATGTACACTGGCACCTAGATAGGGCAACTGACAAACTGTCTTTGCTCATCTATGTACTGCAGGAGACCAGCTGTCCACAGACCGTTCCCTGACCTTGCCACCATGGTTGTACGTGACTGCATGCGACGGTACCGCTTCACTAGGCCACTGATTGAAGATTTGGCGGAGCAGTTGGCACCACACTTGCAACCTGGCCAGACATACCCTACTGCGCTGACCCCCAAGGTGAAGGTGATGACAACCCTACACTTCTTTGCCACCGGTACCTTCCAACACACAGTTGCTACTGCTGGTGGGATGTCACAGACCATGTTCAGCCGTGTGCTACGAGATGTGTTGGAGGCGATGTTGCATTTCCTCAACCACTACATCCATTTCCCAACACCACAACGACTCTCTGACATCAAGGGTGACTTCTATGCCCTGGGAAGGATGCCACATGTCATTGGCTCCATTGATGGGACACATGTGGCTTTGGTACCACCACAGGCACATGAGCAGACCTACCGGAATAGGAAACCTTTCCACACAATCAATGCTCTGGTGGTATGTCTGGCCGACATGACCATTTCACATGTTTGTGCACGTTTCCCAGGTTCAGCGCACGACGCTTACATCATGCGGAGTAGTCGCATCCCAACGATTATGTCACAGATGCAGCACCAGCGTGCCTGGCTTGTCGGTGTGTACTGACTGTTTACTATTATGTGATTTTGCTAAAGTTTATTTACACCCTCTTTTAACACTCATCTGATGTGCTATTGTCTTTATGTAGGTGACTCCGGATACCCCAACATGCCGTGGTTGCTGACACCCCTCAGGAACCCTGTGACACCGGCGGAGATGCGCTACAATGAGGCACATGGTTGGAGCAAGAGAGTGATCGAGCGGACATTTGGTCTCCTGAAAAGCAGATTCCGCTGCCTGGACAAGACAGGAGGGGCCCTCCCATATGCACCTGCTAAGGTGTGCAAAATCTTCATAGTGTGCTGCATGCTACACAACCTGGCAGTGAGGAAGGAGTTGCCTCTGATCCAAGATGACGATGAACAACATCCGTCAGCCAGGGAGGATCCTGCCCTGGGGCATGATGCCAGTGATGATGAGGGTGAGGATGATGTTCGTAGCCAGCTGATCCTCAACTTCTTCACATGAATGTGAGTATACACTGATGTGTCTTCAAAGTATTGTGTTTGCCTGATATCTGTTGGTGGTGCACTTGTGCTGCTTGAGTGTGACTGTGTGCTACTTGTCAGGATGCTTGCTGTGATGTGTCCTTTCAGGTAGTCTGTACTCCCAAACAGTGTTTAGCTGATTGATATGTTGTGTGTACGTAGTTTTGTTACATTTGTGGGCATGTATATTGTTGTTGTATGCTGTAAGTCAAGGTTTTTGATTGTGTTTTCTGTCTGTCCTTCACAGGGTACTTTGGCTGCTGTATGGTGAGATCTGAACCCCAAAACCCAGATCCTTGTTCCAGAGTGCAAGTAGTCATTGTCCCAAACAGTGATGTGATACACACCCCTGTACTTTACTTGTTTAAAACTTGTTTAATGTCTGCTCACTGTTACGTGAGGTTAATTTGCATCAGTTGTGGGCTTTTCACGTTGTGAATCTGTAATAAACCTGTGCTTCACTTTGGGATGTGCTCCGTGTGTATCTACACATCAGACAGTCATTAGCATCCTGTACCTGTGGAATGCTTGCCACTGACCCAGGATGGGTGTGGTGTATGTGCATTCCACTGTATTTCCTGTTGACATTACTTATGAGGATGAGTTAGCTGGACATGGTGAGTATGTCTTGTGTTGCCCTGGTGGTGTGTCTCCCTCATATGTGTCCCATTACCATGACTCACATTACGGTGTTCACATTGCTGTGGTAGTTTCCATGCACAGTGTTCCTTATCAGATCATCATCGCCATGACACAGACAAAGTATAAATCACGACAGAGGCAAGTAATGTGTGAATGTGATTTTATTTACAGACATGTGTAAGGATGGAGAACGGATTTTGAAGTGCTGTACAATGTGATGGTAATCCAAAGTTCACAGGTGAGTTGGTAGTCTTAAGAGATTAAATGTCCAGAGTAGAATCCACAGTCATTAGCTGCATTGTCACAGCTTTGACCCTCCATGTCAAGTGGGAGATTTGTGTGTCAGTCGACAAGGTTAATTGGTTTGCACACAAGGGACGACATACAGAACAGGTGTTGAGTTCCTGGGGGATATGCATGGCCATCAGCGTCTCAATTCCCCTTCTTTGGATGACCCCTCTTCTTTCTCGGGGGACCCTCATGTGCAGGCAGCTGCGGTGCAGAGGACTCTCCGCCAGAGTCCTCCTCCCTCCCTGTGGCAGTTGCGGATGTTGTGGCAACAGATGTTGTGGGCGCACAAGGAGGTGTGGACATGTTGGTGCTGATCTGGCGGAGGCAGGTCAGTATGTCCCTATGCACCGCTGTTAGTTCATCCAATTTGTCCCACTTGGACTCCATCCGGGACATGTGGGAGTCCAAGCGGGCATGATGTGCTGCATGCTGTTCTTTGATGTCCTTGAGGATCCCCACTACCTGTCCAAATCCTCCGGTGCTTTCCTGGTAGGCATCTATGATGCGTCCCAGGTGTGGCTCATCATGCAGTCCAGCCCCCTCTGCAGGCCGTGTCCTCTGCCTGCCCACCCTCCCACCGCCCCTACCCACACGGGCAGGAGCTGCCGTGGCCGGCACAGGCAACACTGGGACCACTTGAGTGTTTGTGATGGTGGTGTTGTCCCTTGATTCCAGGGTGCCCTGTGTACCTGTTCCGTTGTTGTTCAGTGGCCTCGGCCTGTCCGTGTCAGCAGGGCTACTGGGTGTGGTATCAGATGTGGCAGGTGTGGTTGCAGGGGGTGCTGATGTTACTGCTGCTGGGGCTGCACGATGAGTCACACCGGAGGTGCCAGGTTGTTCAGGGTCGTCGTCCGAAGAGGACAGGGACTGATCCACACCGGTGAGCTCAGGGTCCGCCAGAGTCTGGGACTGGGACCCTTCTTCAGGTCGTGCTGTGTCCCCAGCATCCCCTGTGTTTGGAGGAGACACACAATGTATGTTATGTTTCTACCAACATCAACGTTTCACACATATTACATTTGCCACTGGACATCATGATGAGAGTCTGTACATTGCATTGCCAAAAGTTGTGACAGATTGAGGTTGATATTGTTGGAGCACTTTGTCATGGCAACCTGAAGCATTTTGATGTGCACTTCAAGCTGTGTGCATGACCAGCTCATGTATTGATCAATTGTCTGTACATGTCCATTGCTACTCAGGTTCCATCACAGCTGTATCATCCCTATCCACATTTGTGCTATGACGATGACATACGTACAATTTCACTTAGGGTATGTATCAAGCTTGGTGCATGTGTGGTGGAATTTGTTGCGTTGCTCTGTGCGTCACATTGGTGGGTCTATGCAACATGGTCACAGTCCAGTATGCCTGTGATCCAATGTGAGATACTTTCTGGTTATCTGTGTTCCTAGTTCACATCTCCTTACAAACAAGTCATGGTGTTACCGTGCCTACTGATGTTGGTGCAGAGTTTTGTCAGTGCTAACGTCTTTTATCTTGTCTATTTCCTCCACAGTGAGAGGGATTGGGCACAGCGGCACTCTTTCTTTTCCATGCTCATGACAGTGATGGGCAGAGGTGTGTGTGTTACAGTTCTGCTGCTGTGATTTGCATGCGTCATCCGATGCAGTCCAGGATAGTCATTGTGTTTGGATTGTCCATGACAGTGAGTGATGTGTTGTGTGAATGATGCGTACAACGCAGACCGATGTGGTATTGACATTCAGCTCACAACTGCACATTTTGTGTATGACACCATGCTACAGTGTCAGCTATATGTGTGTGTCCATTCTAGTCACTGTCAGGTGTCCACTGTCAATGATGTTTATGTGACATTGTGTGTGCTTGGTGCTATGTACTATGTCTGCATCTCCCCAATTGTCATCTCCAAAACACACCTTCACAGGCAGGTCAGGGGACACCCCAGGGACACTGAATCTCCAGACAGTGGGAGGATGCCTACAGTTCCAATGGCTGTGAGTCTAAATGTGTTTGAGTTGGCCAGTGCGTAGGTGTGACTTGCAGCCAATTCATACATCTGGACCATGTGTCTGACATCTTGCCAAGGCATTTACTTTTGGAGTGACTGGTCCCAGGGTGCAATTTGTTCGAGCAGAGAAGGTGTGTTTTGATGCGGCATTGATGGCATTTGGAGTCATTGCAGGACCTCCTTCACCCACAGTGGCCAGGTAATCCCCCATGTGGCATGCTTCCATTGCAGGGAGTCACAATTTACGTTCAGGCTGTCAGTCAGTAGTTTCCTGTTGTTTGTTTGAGCACAAGTCCCAGCAGGGCCTTGTGCTCCCCACAGCAGAGGCCATTGTCTGTGTTCTTGGTAGAGACTTTTCACTCACTCTCTTGTGGAGTATAATTCTAGGTGTGTATTTTGGTGTTGGTGGAAGGGGTGTGTGTGTGCAAGTACCTGCTGGTAGATGTGGTCAGAGCAGGCAGTACTCCTCCCCCAGTCCAGTTATCCCACCATCCAGCATGCTTCCATTGCAGGGAGTGTGAGTTACCTTTCAGGTTGTCAGGCATTGGTGTCCTGTTGTTTGTATGAGCCCAAGTCCCAGCAGGGCCATGTGCTCCCCACAGCAGGGCCTAGTGTCAGCCATCTTGGCAGTGCTTTTGCACTCCCTGTGAGGTGAGCATGGTTCAGTGTGAGCTTGCTGGGACATGTGGGTGGGGACTGTTGGCTGTGACTTCAACTCCCATCATGCTTTTGGCTACACCCACCTTCCCACAATACCTGACCTTACTTCCTGTGAAGCTTTTTCCCTATGTGGTGGTGTGCCTGTGCTGACAAGTTGGCAGGCAGTGTTGTCCTGGTGTTTGTTTGCACAAAAGTACCAACAAGCCCATGTGTTTCACACTGCAGAACCCAGTGTGTTTAATCTTTGTGGGATATTTAAATGGATTCTGAGGGAATGCATTATACCAGGTGGGTTGTGTTGCGTTTGTGTTAAGGGGTGTGTGTGTGCAAGTACCTGCTGGTAGATGTGGTCAGAGCAGGCAGTACTCCTCCCCCAGTCCAGTTATCCCACCATGCAGCATGCTTCCATTGAAGGGAGTGTGAGTTACCTTTCAGGCTGTCAGGCACTGGTGTCCTGTTGTTTGTTTGAGCCCAAGTCCCAGCAGGGCCTTGTGCTCCCCACAGCAGGGCCTAGTGTCAGCCATCTTGTCAGTGCTTTTGCACTCCCTGTGAGGTGAGCATGGTTCAGTGTGAGCTTGCTGGGACATGTGGGTGGGGACTGTTGGCTGTGACTTCAACTCCCATCATGCTTTCTGCTACATGCACATTCCCAGCAGCCCAACCTTCCTTCATTTTGACTGAGCTTTTCTGCCACTCTGTCAATCACTTTATGGAGATCTTGTCTCAAGAGTACCATATTAATGTCCACCTCTCCAATTCGGGTTTCTAATACTGATCTATTATCTTTAATTGCCTGCAGGATCATCCTTGTCCTTACATCCCCTACTGCTAAGAATGCATGGTTACTTTCTAATGCTCACTGTTTCTGATGTTGAGCCCTGATCCATTTCTACTTCCACCTGACATACAGTACTTTAAATTGGTCCAGTTTGCTTTGTTTCTGCTTATGGGTGTGTGGTGATGTGTTGCTGGCAGAGCCTTATGAGTATTCTATGATGTCACCTAGAGTGTTGGTAAGCATCCTGCTCTGAGTGTTCCCTCAGTGGCAGTTGCTGTTTGTGTGCCTTGGCTGTGCCAGCTGGGACGGCTCTCTGTACCCCTTTAATAAACTCTACTTCAGCTTTTACAACTGCGTCCTCTTCACTTCGCATCAGTGGCGACAGAAGACGGGATTTTCCTACCCACAGCCAAGTCTAAATGCCATCCTGCCTACTTAAGGTCACCTGCTGTCTTTCAAGTATCGTTATCTTCAGATCAACTGTAAGTCAAGCAGTTACCTACAACTCAACTGTGAGTAATATTTTTTTTTTACTACCAGGCACTTCCTTTTCAACTAGTTTAGTACAGAGAGCCGTGCCCGTCTATTTCATAGTATTCTTAAAGCCCTTCAGCTTTTTACTCGCTGCGTTTTTTGTTTTTTTTAAAAAAGAAGAGAGCTCTGAACTTTATTATTCAACTCTGCCCAGTTGCGCTGGATTTGAACTTTATGTTATGTTATGTTATAACAATTTGTATAGCGCACTACTACCCATAGGTGTCTAGGCGCGTTGCAGACCACATACTGAAGCGGGAGACTAGTTTTTAAAGAGCCAGGTCTTAAGGTGTTTCCTGAATTCAAGCAGGGATGTAATCTTCCTAAGAGAAAGCGGAAGAGCGTTCCATATCCTAATGGTACTATGTCTGAAGCTCCAACCCCCCCAATTCATCGTTTTAACTCTGGGGGTGAGCATTAAAAAGGCATTAGCTGATCGTAGTGACCTACTGGGAGAGTACCAGTTAAAAACGTGATGAAAAAATTGAGGGCCGTCTCCATGAAGTGCCTTGTGTGCGATGCAAAGTGCCTTAAAATTTCACACGCTGGCCAACTGGAAGCCAATGCAGATCTTGAATCCCGGCCCTGATGGACTGGTGTTTAGGGACATCCAGAACCAATCTAGCAGCGGCATTCTGAACTGATTGTAGCCTTCTGAGCTGTTTGGACTGGAAATTGATATACAAAGCATTACAATAGTCCAACTTGGATAAAACCAAAGTGGTTAAAACAGTTTTCCTAGCCTTTCTAGGAATATAGGAAAGGATTTTACGCATTGTTCTGATTGTAAAAAACGCCGAGGACACCACCTTTGAAATCTGAGATTTAAAATGAAGCTTCTCGTCTATTATGACCCCCACATTTTTTGCTTTCGCCACCGGAGTAGGAAGGGGGCCCAAAGAACTTGGCCACCAGGCTGGTGACCAAAGAGGAGAAAGCTTTCCAAACAGCACCACCTCGGTTTTACTCGAATTTAACTTCAAGCAATGCCTACTCATCCACTTACTCAAGGAGACCATACAATCATGGAGTTTGGTAGAGTAGTTAACATCCTTGTCAATGGTTGAGATCACCAATTGGGTGTCATCGGCATACGAGTTCGGGATTAAGTAAAAATCTCTAATCAGAGGTGCTAATTCGGACACATAAATATTAAAAAGTGTAGGGCTCAAAGAAGAGCCCTGCGGTACCCCACATGGCAAGATAAAAGGTGCTGATTTAAAATCGCCTAATTGCACTGTCTGAGTGCTATCTGTTAAAAAAGATGTTAAAAGCATGAGAGCATTTCTTCCCAGACCTATGCATTTTAAGCGTTTTAACAGCAAGGTATGGTCCATGGTATCAAATGACGCGGACAAATCGAGGAGGATAAGAGCCGCCGAACCTCCCCCATCCAAAGTGGTTCGGATTTCCTCTGTGGTCTTTATCAGGGCTGTCTCAGGTGGAGTCAAGCTATCCTGGCTGATGAAGGCTGATAGCCTGAAACCGGTCCTAGGATGCTTGATTCCGGTCCAGGGAAGACATGGCTTGGCAGTTCGGTCTGGACTGTTCCCATGAGGCACAGGGTCAAGACTGATTTGCATATGGCTATGTCTGAACTGGGGTGGCGTGGTGAAGCAAAATAACGATGGATTAAACCCAGATCTGTGACTGGGGGTGAATGTTTGCCAATGTGCAGCATTCCGTCCATCATCTTGTGTGTTTTGCATTTCGCCCTAAGTCGGAAGGGTATGCCCAGACGTGGGTCCCGTGCTCACTACGCCACTGGAGTCAAGCTATCCTGGCTGATGAAGGCTTATAGCCTGAAACCGGTCCTAGGATGCTTGATTCCGGTCCAGGGAAGACATGGCTTGGCAGTTCGGTCTGGACTGTTCCCATGAGGCACAGGGTCAAGACTGATTTGCATATGGCTATGTCTGAACTGGGGTGGCGTGGTGAAGCAAAATAACGATGGATTAAACCCAGATCTGTGACTGGGGGTGAATGTTTGCCAATGTGCAGCATTCCGTCCATCATCTTGTGTGTTTTGCATTTCGCCCTAAGTGGGAAGGGTATGCCCAGACGTGGGTCCCGTGCTCACTACGCCACTGGAGTCAAGCTATCCTGGCTGATGAAGGCTGATAGCCTGAAACCGGTCCTAGGATGCTTGATTCCGGTCCAGGGAAGACATGGCTTGGCAGTTCGGTCTGGACTGTTCCCATGAGGCACAGGGTCAAGACTGATTTGCATATGGCTATGTCTGAACTGGGGTGGCGTGGTGAAGCAAAATAACGATGGATTAAACCCAGATCTGTGACTGGGGGTGAATGTTTGCCAATGTGCAGCATTCCGTCCATCATCTTGTGTGTTTTGCATTTCGCCCTAAGTGGGAAGGGTATGCCCAGACGTGGGTCCCGTGCTCACTACGCCACTGGAGTCAAGCTATCCTGGCTGATGAAGGCTGATAGCCTGAAACCGGTCCTAGGATGCTTGATTCCGGTCCAGGGAAGACATGGCTTGGCAGTTCGGTCTGGACTGTTCCCATGAGGCACAGGGTCAAGACTGATTTGCATATGGCTATGTCTGAACTGGGGTGGCGTGGTGAAGCAAAATAACGATGGATTAAACCCAGATCTGTGATTGGGGGTGAATGTTTGCCAATGTGCAGCATTCCGTCCATCATCTTGTGTGTTTTGCATTTCGCCCTAAGTGGGAAGGGTATGCCCAGACGTGGGTCCCGTGCTCACTACGCCACTGGAGTCAAGCTATCCTGGCTGATGAAGGCTGATAGCCTGAAACCGGTCCTAGGATGCTTGATTCCGGTCCAGGGAAGACATGGCTTGGCAGTTCGGTCTGGACTGTTCCCATGAGGCACAGGGTCAAGACTGATTTGCATATGGCTATGTCTGAACTGGGGTGGCGTGGTGAAGCAAAATAACGATGGATTAAACCCAGATCTGTGACTGGGGGTGAATGTTTGCCAATGTGCAGCATTCCGTCCATCATCTTGTGTGTTTTGCATTTCGCCCTAAGTGGGAAGGGTATGCCCAGACGTGGGTCCCGTGCTCACTACGCTACTGGAGTCAAGCTATCCTGGCTGATGAAGGCTGATAGCCTGAAACCGGTCCTAGGATGCTTGATTCCGGTCCAGGGAAGACATGGCTTGGCAGTTCGGTCTGGACTGTTCCCATGAGGCACATGGTCAAGACTGATTTGCATATGGCTATGTCTGAACTGGGGTGGCGTGGTGAAGCAAAATAACGATGGATTAAACCCAGATCTGTGACTGGGGGTGAATGTTTGCCAATGTGCAGCATTCCGTCCAACATCTTGTGTGTTTTGCATTTCGCCCTAAGTGGGAAGGGTATGCCCAGACGTGGGTCCTGTGCTCACTACGCCACTGGTCCACTATTTGTACCCGTGTATTATTATATTTGTGAGCTACTGTCTTAACCTACTTTGGATGCTGTTCTCTCTTTGTTACGGTGAGACTGCTTGATTTCGCAGTTTATTTCAGTGCAGTACTGTCTTTGTTTCCCCCTTTCTTTATCCTTCACTCTATACAAGTATGTTGGTCACATTTTTAGTTATGTCACTCACTCTTTTGACCTTTCAGAAACTACCTCAGGTCTTATGCAAACCTGCACTTTTGAACTTTGGGAGCCATTGCTTGAATCGATATGAATTATTTTCCCATCTACAGCAGTAAATTTAAGTGGACTACAAACAATATTTTATTCTACACGGAGCAGAAGAATGTTCGATGCAGTAGGGTGTTTTTGTGTGACTTCACAGAAGGAAATTATACAAAGCTTGTTTACACAGAAACAAATCCAAGAATCACGTGGACCAATTGAATAGAATCATTCGTATGCGCACTTATACACAACCCTAAGGACCAACCTTGAAACAGTGTGATTTCTTGAATATTTCTGTTATTCCTAGCTAGCCCTGACGAAGTTCCCGTGTCACTAGGGAACGAAACGCGTTGGCTGTGTGCCGGTTTTAATCAAACAACCTTGAATAAAAAGAAGAACTTTTTGGATTACTAGCGTGTTTCCTGTTTGACTCCGATCAAAGTGCACCTTCCTTTCTTGTGGACTTTGTTGTCACAGTTGATGCCTGTGAGTACGGACTAGGAGCTGTCTTGTCGCAGTATAGTGAAGGAAGAGAGCACACAGTAGGTTTCGCTTCCAGGACGCTTCGTCCCGTCGAGCGAAAATATTCTGTTATTGAAAAAGAGCTCTTAGCCTGTGTCTGGAGTGTCGAGAAATTCAAGCCATACTTGTGGGGCAGATCATTTATCCTTAAGACTGATCATCGCCCTTTGGTCGACATCCTGTCTGGAAAAAATGCCAAACGTACCACTGCTCGTTTAGCAAGGTTGTCTACTAAACTTTTAGAATATACATTCAGCGTAGAGTATATTCCCGGTGGAAAGAACACCAGAGCGGACTGTTTATCTAGACTCCCCATTTCTGACACTGAAGAGCAAGAATGGGAGACTGAAGTGGAGGAGTGTTTTGTAACACATTTCAGTCAAGACTGTTTATCTTTTGCAGAAGATGACTGGGTAACAGAGGTTGATAAAGATATTGTGCTCAAAGAAGTTGCTTCATTAATTAAGAAAGGCTGGCCCAAAGAGAAATGTCTTTCCCCTGAACTGCAGATGTTCTGGAAGGTCAGTGATGAGCTTTCAGTGGAGGGTGAAAAAGTGGTTAGAGGCAACAAACTTGTTCCTCCCATATGTTATCGAGAAAAAATTGTTTTAGCTGCACACTCAGGTCATCTTGGTGCCACCATCACCAAGAGGAAAGTTAGAACAGACTTCTGGTGGCCCAGAATGGATATTCAAATTGATGATTTAGTAAGGCAATGTTCACGCTGCAATGCCAGTGACAAAGTTCTAGTTCTTGAAGGTGTTACTGAATCTTTTGTGCCCCCTCCTGAGAGGGCCTGGCAAAGGTTGGGGATGGATTTTTTGGGACCCTTCCATGTTCTTCCTACCAACTCATAGATCATCTGTCTAGATGGGTTGAGGTTGGGCCCATTAATACACCAAACTCTAAGAGTGTCATCAACTGTCTGAATACAATTTTTCTCAGGGAAGGTTATCCTGAGGAAATACTGACTGACAATGGTGTGCAATTTGTTTCCGAGGAGATGAATTCTTTTCTACGCTCCTGTGGCATTAAGCACACTAGAACTCCACTTTACCACCCACAAAGTAATGGCAAGGCAGAGAGATTCAATAGAGTTGTGGTGGAGTGTGTGCAAGCAGCTTTTAGATCAAAAATTTGTGTTTTTCAAGCTGTGAAAGATTTAATTTGGTCATACCGCACTTCGCCTCATGTCGCTACTAATTTCAGTCCCTTCGAACTTATGAGAGGGAGAAAAGCTTCATCACAAGTTTACCCTTTCTGGATGGTGAAATCATTCCATCAAAGTTGTGACATGAGGTGCATGTGGGAGTCTGCCACCAAAAACCTACTGAGACATGTTCTAAAAAGTGTGAGACTCCCACCAGGAAAGTATCCCACAGACTCCGTGTTGGAGATTGGGTTAGAATCAAGAACCCTGTTTCTGTAAGAAAAGGTCTCTCTAAATTTTTAGATTCACAGCAAATTGTAGAAATTCGTAAAAATGCTGTCAAATTGTTAAATGGAAACTGGTGGAGCACTTCTCGTGTTGCCAGAGATCCATGTATTCCCTCTGAAACTGTTAAGATTAACAACAAAGTTTTGGGAGGGGATGGTGTCAGGAAGAGCACCAGAGTTCATGTCAGACCACGATGTTTACGAGACTATGTTTAGTCCATGTTTATTCACAAAGTTTATGAAACTATGTACAACTTTTACTGTATGTTCTTCTGCTCCTTTTTCATTTCTATATCCTTCCCTGGTTGATCTTGTGTTGCTTAGTTGCTTAGTTATAAAGGGGGGAGGTGTGGTGATGTGTTGCTGGGAGAGCCTTATGAGTATTTTATGATGTCACCTAGAGTGTTGGTAAGCATCCTGCTCTAAGTGTTCCCTCAGTGGCAGTTGCTATTTGTGTGCCTTGGCTGTGCCAGCTGGGACGGCTCTCTGTACCCCTTTAATAAACTCTACTTCAGCTTTTACAACTGCGTCCTCTTCACTTCGCATCAGGGTGCCCTCTTTCCCCATTTTAGGAAAGCATAATGAGGGAGAGACAGAAGCGGTTGTGTCAAGCCCTTGAGCTCAGATATACCTTTCCTGGGATACAGTATTAGAAACGTTAATGAAGTACCTCACCAGTCTCCTTTCAAGGGGATCCCCTACGGGTGTGTCACCATATGCCTGCAGTTGGCATCATCCCTTGAGTTCATTGACTCAGGTCTTACCAGTACAAGCCCATGGCCTAGACTCCCAAGACCCATCTTGTCGACCAGATGGATAAGTAGTCTCCCTCGGGGAGTGCTGAGGGATACCCACATGGCGCTTGGGGCTGGTAGCCCACAAAAAAAGAGCATTGCCTGTGGTTCACTGAGGAGGAGGGTCAGGGCATCATAACGCATCAACAGGAGGTTGAATGCCTCAGGCCAGGTGTGTTAGGAGCTAGTTGGTGGGACTAAGCACTGAATGCAGAAGTGGCAGTAGGTATAGCTTTCTGCAGTTTGTCTAACTGCTCCGAAGATAGGGACCAAGTCAGTGCAGCAGACTCTGGGACATCGTTAGACCATTCCATGGTTTAGAGTGGAAGGTTGTCTGTAGCCTCCTTCCAGAAGATGGTGCAGTCCTCGTATATAGAAGCATTGGATGAGTTTGGCGACTGGGATGTTGGTGATGATGAGGTGCCAGGCACAAGTGGGATTGCGAGCATTACAGTGTGGCGAGTGTGTGAAGAAGATATGTTGCTGTAATACAGTGAAGACGAGTTGGAGCATAGTGAGATCACGGACGGAGATGGGTGGAAGGAGAGAGGATAGTAGTCAGCGCCCAGTGAGTTGGGTGACAGGCACAGGTCTGATAATGTGGAAAGAGAAGTTGGTGTTCTACATCGGACCCGCAGAAAAAACCAGATTGCAGGTCAGCGAAGGAGGTGCAGACGTGTCGAATGGTGCCAGAATAGCAGGCTTCAACGCTGGCCCGGATCATGAAACCAGGCAAGGATGGGAGAGCCGCCAAGGGTGATGCAGAAGTGGATAAGGTGGAAAGGAGAGAAGAAGCAGTGTATGGAGGTAAGGTAAGCATTCTCCTTACATGAGCATTGCAAAACCGCTGGGTGCGCATTTATTGGCGTCCACTAAGGAACTTTTTGGGAAAGGGGAATATTTTGAAATTTTCAAATTATAATACAGGGAGGTGAGGGCCAAAGAGGGCTCTTAGGAAGAGGAGTTTGAGCTGGCATGGAAGACTAGGGTTCCAGTCACTATAAAAAACTGGATAGCAATGTTTTTAATTTACGCCAGTGTTTATTGTGAGAAATTACCAGAATGCTGCATGGCTCTTTCCAAGTATATTGATGTGAGTAAGGCCCAGCTAACATTTGGGGGGTGTGCATGGGTACATTATGATGAGGAGCTCAGGGCTTGTCTGGCTGAGTATGCTGATGGGACAGCTGGATTATGAGCTATTTTCGCAGACAATGGTGCTGGAGAGGCCAGATTGTACGACATATACGGGCAGTGGAAGGCCTTTGGTTTACAAGCACTTTCAGAGCTGTCCCACCCCGGGAGAGATGGGTGGTTGTGGCAGGTGCGGAAGACAGGAGCCTGTTGTGCCTTTAACAGGGGGGTCTGTAACAGGGAGCATTGCCTCTTTCGACATGAAAGCTCAAAGTCCAAAAGAAAACACACAGTCTGATTCACAAAGTTAACTTACACTTTTGAGAAAGTTTACACTTTTGAGTAAGTTTACTACTTTTGGTGCTCAGAAACTGTACTTTTGTAGTAACTTTGGGGCTGATTACAATGGCGGGCGGACCTGAGTCCACCCGCCATCGTAGCGGGATCGGGACCACCCGCCTGTAATGCGGCGGTCCCGCACCCCTAATTACGATGCGACTGCCACCACGGCGGTCGCATCCAGCAATTTAATATTGCGGCAGGTGCTGCTGGCAGCAGCACCCGCCGCAATGTTAAATGGCCATGTTGTGCATTTCCCTGCACAACGTGGCAGGCACCGCGCGGTCCCTGCCACCTTGTGCATGGAAATGTAGGGTAGGGGTGTACCATTAGGGGGGTACCATGGGTACCCCCCAGTGCACCTACACCCTCCCCCCACACAGCGGGGGCCTGCAAAGGGCCCCGAAAGCCAGTCTCCGCCTGTCTTTTTGCGGCGGGATATCCGCCGCAAAGAGACAGGCGGAAAGGGATACCGTAATCCCTACGGCGGTGCCTGCACGGCGCCGCAGCAATGTTGCCCTGGTTCCGCGTTCCGCAAGGTGGCCAGAAAAGGACCGCCTTGCGGAACCATGGCGGATGGACTTTCCGTCCGCCGCAGAACCATTGTGATTCCCACCGCCATCCCAATTTGGCGGTGGGAATTTTCTGTATGACGGCGGAGGGACCGCCACCACCGGCCCGGCGGTGGCGGTCCTTCCGCCATCATAATGAGCCCCTTACACTTTTATAGTAAGTCCAGTACTACACATTCCCAACCACTAGTACTGCAACACCCTCCCATAGAAAATAATGGAGATATAGACTTTCTACAAAAGTGTAAGTTATTGCAAAAGTGCAGTGTGGGAATATTGAAAAGTAGTAAACTTACTCAAAAGTGTAAGTTACCACAAAAGTGCAGTTTGCGAATATCACTTTGTAGTAAGTTTTGCAGTACTACTTAGTGCTACAGTTTGTAAACCAGGCCCACAGTGTTGCAGTGTGGCCCACTGCAAGGAGTGCAGGAAGAGCACTGGCTAGACAGGGTAGTAAGGAAGGGAATTGGCACAATCAGAACAAGAGAGGCGGCAGGGAGGTACCCAAATTAAGTGCTCATGCACCAGTTAAGATTGAAACCTTGAGATACTGGGTTGGGGTCTCTCAGGAGACAGAGGACAACATGCTGCTGGTACAGGTTTTTAATTTGGGTTCCGTTAAGTTATGAGGGCCCGAGGTTGAGAAGGTAGACAGAGAACCTACGTGCAGTGTGGGAATATGACGACATGGTGTTGTATTCCGCTTTAGGTGTCCGTATATAGGTTTTCCTGATACATGCCCTTATATAGGCACAATTCGCATTGCCCTTATATAGGCATAAGATCCCAGTCCTTATTTAGGCATTAGCCATGCTATCCAAATACAGGCATGGTCACCTACATCCGTCCACCCCAACGTCACAACGAGTTCTTAGAAATCAGACCCTTAAGCTCTTGGGAGTTCCCCTAGCACAGGATTATTGATTTCTCCAAGAACTCATTTATTATGCATGAACCGCTATTCCTTAAGGGTTCATTCTTGACGTCTTCCTCTGCCCGACTTTACGTCAATGCTAACATTCCAAGGCACCTACCGGGTATAAATATACCTTCCCTTGCCCAAGCAAGTAGGAGGAGACCTCGACTTTAGAGGAGCCCGTGTCCCAGCCTGACGCACTGACAAGAGACGCTGTCATCCCTGCTCGCAGAGAATCCAGCTTCCAGTGTTCTGACTCCCTTCGCGGGGTGTTAGAGTTCGAGACCCGGAAAGAGATACCCACCTCTCTCATTCTCAAGGTATGGAGCTGACTAGAACCTAGAGGGACTCTTGGCATACTAGACTTGGCATACTAGACTTAGCATACCATACTATAGAATACATCACCTACTTCTTACCTTGCACTACACTTAGGTTAGGTACACTGGGGTAGAACTAGTTAAAGAAGCATCTTATGAGTACTCGCATTTTTAGCTTATGTTATGTATGTATATGAATATATGTGTCATAGCTAAAAGATAATGCTAGTGCAGTATTATTTCTTTCTACTGCTTACGCTGTACATCATATATCTCGCATACTGTCTTATGATTGTAACAGCTCATATCTCTTACACGAGAAACCAGACTGTTCAATAAATCCTTTTATTGAAACGCCTGTCTATTATTTCTGTGTAACTCTGAAGAAACTAAGCATGCACGATTAGTTGAGTGAAACTGTTATCTGTTGTTTCCACGATTCTGAGAGTGTTCCGATTCTAAAGGGAAACAAAGTTGTCATGTTGCCAGAAACTACTCCCTTCTTGTTTACAAGGAGTTTCTAGTGGCCTCTGAGTTAGCTGGTACAAAGTAAATTAAGTTTAATATACTCGATAGGGACATACTGACCTCAGTCCTATGTCAAACCTATAGGGTATATTATTCCAATGCGCAGAGCCTATTAGGGAAATAGGAACTACACTACATGGCGCCCAACGTTTGGTAAGGCACTAATTTAACTCATTCGTGCTTTTCTCTCAGAGACACCTACTCACATACTCCATAAGACGTCTGGAGTGGGTAGGGTTAAGTATCCGCCAAAGCTGAATAGGACAAAAATCCTATATATTAGCTGTATGGTTTGTTCAACGTTGAAGGATACAGTGTTCCAAAATATTGTGCACCTTATCTTTGTTTCCTTGAAACTTGTTCTACATTTTTCAAAAAATGTCCCTGAACGGGGATACTAACACCGACAACGGTGTAGCTGCGGCTGACCCAGTCGTAACAGCTTTTAATTTTACAGGTTTAAATGAAACCGATGAGGGTGTTATAAACATCCATCCAAACTTAAGGAGAGACATTACTCTAAAACTTATATAACACGGCCTAACACCAAGAGGTGGTAGAGCAGTTTTCGTGATATAGGCACACAAATCCTTTCAGACAGAGGTATTCTATTCATGGATAGTATTCCCAGAATCAAATCCAGTAACAAAAGTATTTCACTTCTTTAAAGAAGATAAACCACCAGAGGAATATATTCCTTTCGAGGATATTGAAATTCCACTCACATACCAGGAGCATGATCTCTGGTTTAAAGGCGCCCTAAAACATCACAAAAACATTACCAGGCTCGGTCTACTAGGTAGACCAGGAGCAACATAGCCGATTCTAGCTGGCTACACACCTCATCCTGACATCGAAGAAATGTCAGACGAGGAATTACTTACTCAACTACAAAAGTTGATAAAAATTTACAGACAGTTAGTCCAATATGTCATGCGGACTTTCACAGTCCAACCACCTATAACAATTCCAAATCAGATCCCTCAACAGGGGAATATACTAAAAATTACTCCACAGACTTTACATGCAGTCATGGGTAAAATGCCCACAAAACGTGAACAAATTCCATTCTGGATAGCTCAAAAAATTACTCAAATCGAAGCAGTATTTCCAAATACTAGCCCTTATGAGAAACACAGAATCCTAACAATCTGTTTACCAATGGGGATCACACCACAACTGGAAGACTGCACCACTTGGGGCACAGTCTTTGCTGCCATCTATACTAAAACACATGTTGTTCCGTCAATTGCAGTAATACCAGATGTCCTGAAACAAATTCAAAACGAATACGGGGCTGAACCTGCTCTGAATTTAGGTATGAAATTACTGAAAAACTTCGACCAAGTCTCAACAATAATATTATCTAATATTAAAGGAGAGGCAGCATAAGTGGCGATCCGCCAACGCTTAAGGGAATTTGATGTAACAGAACATCAACATGAACTACCCAGAATAATAGAACAATCTTATGCAGAATTAGGCAGAGATAGTTTGGGTGGAAAACCTTTGAAGCCAAAACTATCTGAAGATCCTGAGAAGGACTCTATTAAACAAAATCCTACATCTTCTAAAAAGAAGTGGGAAACTAATAAACAAAACTCAAACGAGACACGTTCTCAATCCCGAGGTAGGTCTCCTCAAAAGGAGCCCTCTGAAAGGAGGTATAACCTCAGGAATAGGGATAATTTAAGAAAACCTGACAGGTATCAAGATACTGATACACGTTCCTCTTGTACCTTTCAGATATCATCACAGACATCAGAAAGAAGAGGACGGTCAGAACACAGAGAAGAACGCGTGAAATCCAAAGACGATAAACACGTTCAGAAAAATAAATCAAAACCTCAATTCACAAAAAAGAAGGTAGCAGGTCTGAAGATCAGACATGCCGAGAATACTGAGAACACGGCTCAAGAGCGGAGAATGGGCTCAGACAATGCTGGACAGTGCAGCAGAAGTAACAATAGCTTGCCATAACCTGAAGGAACTTCTGGAGATAGTGGACTTGAATGAGTACATCACAGTAGAGACTGTAGACACCAGGGTTAGTACTCCACAAAAGTTATATGAAATAACACTCCGAATGGAGGGAGACATACCAAGAAAAGTGAAAACACTCTTTTGGGAGAAACTTTCAAGGGGTTATGATATACTTCTAGCAGAAAAGGACTGGCCACCAAACTTTGTCAGGGAGTGCCCACATGGCGAGGACATCATTATGCCAGCCTTCTCCAACCATATTCCAATTCACCTAAAATATACTTATGCCAGGAAATGGGCAGTTGCCCAGGCCCCAGCATTATACAAAAATCATGTAGGATGGGATGAGGACTCACCTCACCACAAAATACAGCTAAAAAATCAACCTACTGCACAACGCAATAAAGCAAGAAGCTAAAAAACAGGTCAGGGAGATCCTAGATCAACTCGAATACCAAGGGGTGATTGAAACATGCACCTCCTCAATGAACAATCCTTTGTTTCCTGTATCCAAACCAGACAATACATATTGTCTAGTTTTGGATTACAGACACTGGAACACTTGTTCCAAAACATTTGCAGTGCAAAATGCACATAGTACAGCATTAATGAATAACATTGTGCGTAAAAAATATAAAACCACATTGGACATTTCAAATGGTTTCTTTTGTCAAAACATAGCACCTGAAAGCAGGTACTTAACAGCTTTCTCAATAATGGGGACGCAGCGTCAATTTTGTAGACTCCCACAAGGGTTCAAAAACAGCCCGGGGTTATTCTCAGCAAGAGTAACAGAGTTACTACAAATTTATGATAATGAGGCATTGTCATATGTCGATGACATCTATCTGACAGACGATGACCTGGATAGGCACTTGAACAGGGTGAGTACCATTATATTGGGCTTCGCCTCTGAAGGCTATAAATTCAACTTTAAAAAATCCAGAATTGCCCATCTCAATGTCCTTTTCCTAGGATATGAGCTTTCAAGTGAAGGCAAGAGCCTGGCAGATAACTTTCTAGAAAAGTGCGCGCTGCTCCAACCTCCAAAAACGCTGAAAAATTTACAATCCATCTTGGGTTTCCTAAATTTTGGAAGAACTTACATTCTAAATTACGCAGAAAGGGTTAAACCTCTCTACGAATTAATCAAACCTGATTTTTCAACAAAACATTGGACACAGGAACACACAGAAATCCTGTGTTCACTCCAAGCTAACATGTTAGCAACAAATCACTTACAAACCCCGTAAATAAACGCAATTTAGTGATCCGAATAATTTCTGGTCAATGCGGATTCACCTATTTAACATTTAATGAGGGTGAAAAAGTACCAATAGCATACAAATCACATTTGTATACACAAGCAGAAATGCGCTTCACTTCAACAGAAAAAATACTGACAGCAGTTCAAACCGATGTAGCAAAAGAAAGAGCTCTAGCTCAAGGGAAACGCATTATTGTCGTAACTCCAGTACCAGCCTTAGAGGCGGTCACAATAGCGAGCATTCCAAATGCAAAAGCTTTACATCCTAGATGGATACAATGGGTTAATTCTCTTGCTGCTACAGATGTTGAGTATGTTTTTGATCCTGATTTAAAAACACAAGCGTTCCTGCAATATGAACATGAATGTCCTCTGCCCACTGAAATTTTGCCTCTCGATCAGTACGAATTTATAATTTATACTGACGGATCAGCACAACCCGCTACAGGGAGTAAGCAAGCTTACAGTGCAGCGTGCGCAATCGTTAAAGGTCGCATGCGCGATGGTAACTTCAGACCAATGGTCACTAAAACTCCATCTCTAGGAGATTGTACAGCTCAGCGAGCTGAACTACAAGCATTCAAACTGGCACTTGAAAATACAGATCGCAAATTCCCCACACTCATAGTGTGCGATTCCTTTTACTGTGTTCAGTCATATAATGAATATATACAGAGTTGGCTTAAAAACGGAATCAAAGATGCAAAAGGTGGCACAATAAAGCATAAAACGCTTTGGGAACAAGTAGTTCAGTTAAGAAACGAACTACCAAAAGCTCACGTGATACACACGCTGAGTCATCAACGTGACGGCGTTCACGTTGCAGGGAATTCATTGGCTGATGAAGCCGCAAAGGGGGCTGTTCAGACGGCTTCCGTAGCTGCGATCACTCGTTCAAAAACGAGAATAGACAGTGAGATATTGTTGGCTGTCAATGCTTCAAGCAAAGGCAGTGGTGCAGCGTTACCAAAGAAATTTCCACTCAAGTACTCTTATGTAATTGATGCAAACAACGTTCCTTTTGCTCGAATCCCTGGAGTGGGGGATAGGGTAATACCAAACATGGAACTTAGAGCAGCTTTGATTTATGAAGCACATCTGGGGGAGGGTCTGTCACATCAAGGGATCTCTAAAACAATATTAACATTAAAAGAGATGTACTGGTGGCCTGGAATGAATACACAGATTCACATCTTCATCAATGACTGCAGAGACTGCAATAGACAGACTAGTGCAGAACGCCACCAGACACCATGCTACAAGGTAGCAAGCCCAGTGCAGACACCATTGTTAGACAGCATTAGACTATCTACGTGCAGGCGTCCTTTATGACAAATGCAATCCCACAAATACTAAGTCAAGGTTCCTATGGATGTGGCCTCAGCGCTCGGCTGACGCTCGAACTGTTATAAAAGATTTGCGAGTCTTTATCGGCACATACGCAATTGGCACACTACCATCTGACCAGGGCCCTGAGTTTAGCTCTCGGGCTTACAAAGAAGCCATGGCCAGTTTGGGTGTAGCATTGCGGTAATCCTCTCCGTTTCATCCTGAGGGAAATTCTGTTGTGGAAAGGAAAAACCGGGACATAAAGCAGTCTATAACAGCTAGAGTATTAGGTTCGGGTGATGGGTGGGTCAAACATCTTTATGGGGTCCAAGGCTCATTAAATAATTTGCCAAGAAGTTCTCTAGTGGGGGTCACTCCATATGAGGTCCTATTTGGGACAAGAATGTGGGTTCCTGATCTCGAATGTAAAGGCACAGTGGTGGAAAATAAACCCTTTGATATCAAAGATGGTTTGGCTGTTTTACAGGATCTAAATGAACTAAGATCGCAACAAAGCAACGTGTTCCTGAAGCCAACCACCACTGGGGAAAAACCGGCAGTCCCAGCAAGGCCTGTCTGGATCCCAAAAGTTGGGGATCTAGTCAGAGAGAAGATTGCGGACAAGAAGGAATTTGAACCTTCTTACAGACAACCAGTAACTGTCCTAGCCGTCCACGGAACAAGAACAGTACTTCTGCCGCCCCTTGCTGTAAAAAAGGAGAAAAGATTTGTGTCAATCGACCTCATCAAACCACAGTATGTGGCCTATACTAAATAGTAGGCCTCGTGGACTCCGAACTAGTAGCAGACGCACTCCTCTCGCTACTATCCAAGAGGGTCAGACTGAAAGACTCATAACCATCGAGAATTCAGCAGTAAGAGATGAAGGACTAAGCAACAATGCTATGGAACTTATCCCTCTTGAAACTCAAGTAACAGTTCGTCCAGATGCACCTGTCTACACCAACGTAACACGTGATCAACTGGTTTCAGCAATTTCAACAAATCCTGATGCAATTCCAACAATTGACCGAACTGCTTCTGGCTATTTCATTAACTTTGATACGTTTTATGAGGATCCAAGTGAGCCTGAAACGACGCCAGCCCTAAAAACTTTCAAACAACAAGTACAAGACCTTTTTCATTTCCTGAAAGAGACTTATCTGGTTTCACCATGGATTGAACTATGGATTATTTCTGGAATATTTTTCTTTCTGCTTTGGCTAGCTTTGGTTATGACTCTTAGCGTGCTTATAAATGGCAGATACATTTGTATGGACACTGAAAGTAAAAATGTGAACTTACTTTTAAAACCACACAAATCATACCATCGTGAAGCAAGAGACTTGTCAGCAGTGAACATCACATCCGTTCCTATACAGGATGGTATAGTTTGGGACGAAACCGATTTCGACATATTCGGCCCAACGGAACTTTTGAAGATTCCACATTATTTAAAATTTCATTAAGTGACTTTATTACCTCCAGTACCTATTCTGATGATTGGGACTTTGAGACTGTTAATAATATGATGTCTGATCTAGAAAAGTCTGCTGCATTCTCTAACAATGAATACTTAGAGGGTTCATCAGACTACGAACAGCTTTATTGTTACAACTACTATGGTCATCATTTTTGGGTAAATCTGCAACACCTAGAAATGTGTTTATGTTTAACCAATGGGAACATTGTCCTACACCACCAAGGGGTAGTTCAAAAACGTTTGCAGATAAGTTTCCATATTTTTCAGGGTACAATACATCTGATCCAGAAACATTTTACTATAAGAATGTAAACAAAACAGGACAGAAAATTATGTTAACTAATACAAAACAGATTTATTCTGCAGCCTTTATTACCCAACTGTCTAGACAAGGATTTGACTTTTGGAAAGACACAATCGACACAAAATCTGTCTGGGGTTCTAAAGATTGGCAAGTGCAGGGGATAGAAGCTTTGTTTAGAGCCTGTATCATCCCACAGCAAATAATGTTTTTGAATGACACTGTGCAACAAACGTCTAGCCTTGGTTTAGCCAAGATCAAAGACATGAAAACACCTTCTGTACCAACACCTGCAAGTAATAGCACTACACAGGGAGCGGTCATAGTAGACACAATACTACAAAACAACAGATCAGATCCTGATTGGTAAAAATGGTTGCTCTGGCCCACAGACACAAACATCTGTCAAGAAAGATTCCTGAATAGAATACAGGGCTTTACTATCCATAGGCCAGACCCACGTTATGTTCAACGACAACATCCGGGGGTAGTAACAACATACAGTGTAGGAAAATTGTGCCTCGACTGGATACAAAAATCTACACTCGAGGATGTGAAGCAACACTTATCTTTACTTAAAGAAGACGCAGACCTTAGGGATTTCTTGCTAGGACCAAGAAAACCACGTCAAAAACGTTTCATATATGCCGGCATTTATGCTGCTTATAATGAAATATGGAAGGTTTCACAGGCAGAGGCCGCAGAAAGAATACGTGAGCTTGATCGTATTAACTTAGAGAAATCTCTCACTGTGGTCGACAATGGGTTAACAACTTTGTCATCCAGAATTTATTCACTGGACAACATTGTATCCTCTGCTATTGACATACTGGAACAAGATTTAGCCATGTTACAACAAGGCCAATCTCAGTTACGTTCTATTATGTTATTAGGCTGGACGCTGCAATCCTTGCGTGCAGGCTATGTGCCTTGGCGTATTATCAACACGTCGTCTCTGTTTTCAGAATACAATCTCATGGATAAATAGGTCGAACTGGCACAAAGGGGAGCAAAGTATACAGTGCTGAGCATTGAAAAACTGGAAAAATTACCATTTACGGTAGCAGAAAAACCAGCTGTAGAATGGCTTATCCATGGCAAAATAACCCTGCCTGTCACTACTTTTCATTTTCAGTATTGCCTCAAACAAATGCAAGCAGGCAAATATGAAAGGTTGGGTAAAGAATACATTAAGACATCCTGGGATTTACCTTACGAATACAGATGTTGGAGTAGGGATCGTGAAGTGTTTCTAAGCGGTACACACTTTGAAAATGCACTGAGCGGATCTCTCATATGTCAGGACATTTCTTTACACAGGGCTTGTAATGGTTCTGTGGCAAACTTGTCCTGCCACCTGCAGGGTACACCGGCTACTGTGATTAATCCAACGTTTGGCCAACTTTCTAACGGGAGTTACCTCATGTTGAATGATCAGAGTTGCTGTGGCATGTTGCCAGGAATCCCATATCTGGTAACGGTTAGCTCCAGAGTTACTTGTTGTATGCAAGTATTGTTCCCCCCAATAGACACAGTCAGGGAGTCGCCTCTATGGCCTTCATTGAATGTTTCTTTTATATGTTTTGATACTTTAAGCAGAATGAAAGCCATGCTTTTGCAACAAACCGTGCCTTTGACCTCGGCCAAAGAAATCTATGATCTACAAATTGCAAGGACTTCGGCTGAGATACAGGCTCTAATTCGTACAAACTGCCCTATACATTTCGTAGAAATGATGGGACGTATCTTAAACATGTCTGATACGAGCGGGATTGTACATGTATTTAAGACCATCTGTTCAGGACTGTTAACACCTTTTCAGGCAGTCCTCGGAATCATTCCAAACTTCGCACATTCGGTGTTTGGTGGTGTGCCATTAATTCTAGCACTCGTTGCAGGAATCCTGTTTTTATTCCTACTACTACGCTATGGCAAGCCTATCAACCGGCGTCACTCCCAGCAATTTGGAGAAAGCTCTCCTAGAGCGGAAGTGCCGTGAGCGCATAGTGCAACTTTTGGGCATACCTCGTCTACGGGAACTTAATACAACATGGTTTCTGTCATTTAGACCAATCTGGCAAGATTGCATCTTACCTGTTCTACGCTGCCTGCTATGCGGTGAAGAATGCGTGCTAGACATCTGTCTAACACTCCCATCAGTCATGCCAACAGATATCGATACTCTGCTGGACCCGATAACGGCCCATGCTCTGTGTTGTTCCCAGAGGCTACCAATCCTGATGACGGCATTCGTTGAGATCTCACAGATGCTTCCTGCTGCTGCTGAGGTACGAGATAGATCAACAGGCACACAGGTAACAACGAACGCGAACATTGCTGCAGCATCCTATGCTGAGGGCGATGCTTCACATTTCTGTGCAGTTAACCTTCTAAATGAGGTGTTCCAACTGTCACCGACATCGGTAGACGATCTTTTGTCTACAGGAATAGATGATTTCATGTTTACACCAGATCCATACACTGACTTTGTTTCGGCTCACAGTGTACCGGGGAAGCAATGAATTTGGCCTCCATAGTTTCAAAATAAAACTTGGATCTGTTCCTCTCTCTATTTTTGAAAATACATGGCAATTCAATCTGCTTACAGTAGAACTATTCATATAGAACGGACTTCTTTGAATACTTCCAAGGACACATTGTCACCTTATTTACTACAACTTCATTCAGTACCATGTTATGAAATGGCTTTGATTTTTTGAATACTTGTCAACCATTTCGTCATATGTATATATTTCTGTTTATTCATTCATGTTGCATTTATTTCCGATATATGCTTAGAATGAAAAAATGCTTTAAAATGTACAGTACCTATTGCATTGCATGTTTAGCAACAGTTTTTTTTAAACTTCTTTTAATATGCTTTTAGAAATGTTTTTAGCAACATGTGGTACTCAGTTTAATGTTTACCATTTAATGTTTAGCATTTAGTACTATCGTTCATTCGAAAGTGGAGTGGGTGTTGTATTCCGCTTTAGGTGTCCGTATATAGGTTTTCCTGATACATGACCTTATATAGGCACAATTCGCATTGCCCTTATATAGGCATAAGATCCCAGTCCTTATTTAGGCATTAGCCATGCTATCCAAATACAGGCATGGTCACCTACATTCGTCCACCCCAACGTCACAACGAGTTCTTAGAAACCAGACCCTTAAGCTCTTGGGAGTTCCCCTAGCACAGGATTATTGATTTCTCCAAGAACTCATTTATTATGCATGAACCGCTATTCCTTAAGGGTTCATTCCTGATGTCTTCCTCTGCCCGACTTTACGTCAATGCTAACATTCCAAGGCACCTACCGGGTATAATTATACCTTCCCTTGCCCAAGCAAGTAGGAGGAGACCTCGACTTTAGAGGAGCCCGTGTCCCGGCCTCACTCACTGACAAGAGACGCTGTCATCCCTGCTCGCAGAGAATCCAGCTTCCAGTGTTCTGACTCCCTTCGCGGGATGTTAAAGTTCGAGACCCGGAAAGTGATTCCCACCTCTCTCATTCTCAAGGTATGGAGCTGACTAGAACCTAGAGGGACTCTTGGCATACTAGACTTGGCATACTAGACTTGGCATACTAGACTTAGCATACCATACTATAGAATACATCACCTACTACTTACCTTGCACTATTCTTAGGTTAGGTACACTGGGGTAGAACTAGTTAAAGAAGCATCTTATGAGTACTCGCATTTTTAGCTTATGTTATTTATGTATATGAATATAAGTGTCATAGCTAAAAGATAATGCTAGCGCAGTATTATTTCTTTCTACTGCTTACGCTGTACATCATATATCTCGCATACTGTCTTATGATTGTAACAGCTCATATCTCTTACACGAGAAACAAGACTGTTCAATAAATCCTTTTATTGAAACGCCCATCTATTATTTCTGTTTAACTCTGAAGAAACTAAGCATGCACGATTAGCTGAGTGAAACTGTTATCTGTTGTTCCCACGATTCTGAGAGTGTTCCGATTCTAAAGGGAAACAAAGTTGTCATGTTTATGCGGTTGCCAGAAACTACTCCCTACTTGTTTACAAGGAGTTTCTAGTGGCCTCTGAGTTAGCTGGTACAAAGTAAATTAAGTTTAATATACTCGATAGGGACATACTGACCTCAGTCCTATGTCAAACCTATAGGGTATATTATTCCAATGCGCAGAGCCTATTAGGGAAATAGGAACTACACTACAATGGTTCTAGCCTAATTGATGAAAGAAGTGTGGAAAAGGCAAATGGAGGGACATTTCACACATTGGCCATTGAACACATTGACAATTTCTCCTAGTGCCTAAAAAGGAGCCAGGTGAGTTTAAGCTTATCCAGCGCTTCTTGTGGCCTGAAGGGCAGTCCCAAACCATTTTATTTCAGAAGAACTAAGCACAATGAAGTACGCCACAGTTGATGATACATTTGCTATACTCAACAAGTTGGGGCCGGAATTGTTAAGGGCAAAGTGTGATGTGAAGTCAACTTTTTGCCTTCTGCTGGTGCACCAGACCAACTTTCAGCTACTGGGCATATAATTTGGCGGACAATTCTATGTCGACAAGGCTTTGCCGGTGGGTTGTTCCATTAAATTTTTCATTTTTGTCAAGTTTAGTACCTTTGAGCAGGACTTGTTTATTTGGATTAGCTGAGCATACTCTATGACTCATTACTTGGATTACTTTTTCTTTGCTGGACAGGAGGCATCAGGAGCATACGCCGAAATGATGCGCAGTTTTGAGTTGTTGATGATGGATTTGGGGTTCCCATTGGCCCCGGAGAAGATGGTGTCTGATTTTTCGGGGAGTGAAACTGGATTCGGTGAGGATGGAGTTGCACTTACCAGATAGGAAAAAAGTGAGGTTGCTAGCGTTGTTGTAGGGGATGTTCACCAGAAAGAAAGGCTCAAGTGTGAAACATTCAAGTGTTGTGCCACTTAAACTTTGCATGGCGGGCTGTGAGGACTGGCCACACTTTTTGCAGGCGTTTTAGGTTGGCTCTTTCGGATGCCACATTGCACCATCACAGGGGGCAGCTGACAGGAGTAGAGGCGGATTTGAAGGTATGGCTGACTTTTTTGGAATGAGTCAATGGAGCACCCATGCAGGGTTTGACAGATGAGGCAGAACGGTCCATTTACATTTTTTTCGTTGCTGCTGCTGAGACAGGATTTGACATTTACTGGCAAGGGAGATTGTGGGAAGAAGGTTGGCCAGAAGAGTAGAAAGGTGGTGGTCCCAGCTTTGCCTTTTTGGAGTTTTGTTCCTTGGGTAGTGGTGTGCTAACAAGAAGGTTCTGTCTACTTTGGATAACATGTCTATGGTCATTGTGGTTAATGGGCAGTCAGCGAGGGATGACGGAGTTATAACTGTTGAGAGTTTTTGTGGTGCAGTGTTTAAAATGTAACATTGTGTTTAAGCCGAGGCACATACTGGGAAATGCTAATGATATTGTGGAAGCTTTATCTTGTTCTCAGCAGAGGAGATTGTGTGGGTTGGAGCCTGGGGAGGACCAGGTGAAGTTGGAGATACAGCAGCAATTGTGGTCCACGTAGTAGAGCTGGTTGAACAGTCCTTATTTACCAGGCCATAATCTAGCTAATCTACCCGGAGAGCGTACAGTCAGGCTGGGATGGAATCCCCAGCAATAGGGGTTACGAGGATGTTTGTAGAGGATGGCTTGGAGCGGCGCTGGGAGGATGTGTTAAATTTTATAATGATCATAGTTGACAAAAGGTTTGTCTCCAGTAACCATTGCAGGTAAATTGGCAGGGTTAGTTTTCTGTGGAAGCTATACTGGGGTTATGGGTCATTGGCTGGGGAGATGGGTTAGAGGATATTGTGGGAGAGGTGTGCCGCAGCGGCCAGGGTGGCTGACTCCAGAGCACGGGGCTCACGGTTCAGTCACCGGCAGCAACTCAGCCCAGCACCATGTGACTCTGGGCAATAGCTCGCTTAATCTTTCCGACTGCCCCTAGCGCCTTGAGGCACTTAGGGGTGATTAGTTCGCGTTTTACAAATACTGGGTAATTATAATTATAAGAGTTGGGCATGTGAGATGGGTGTGCGAGAAAGGGTTCGGATGCCGGTGACGATGCACATTCCAAAGAAGCTGGTGCATGTAGAAACAGAAACATTTTTGACTGTTGATGGTTTGGTTATATTTTGGAGGATTTAAGATGTTAGAGCTGCTTGGATCAAGAAAGCAGTAAGGTTTGAAAGGAGAAAGCATAGTTGAAATAAGGAAGGTGGTGCACATAAAATTGGTAAGTTTGAGGAAGGACCAGAGGGGGCAAGTGTGATTGGTGTTGTTGGTACCATACTCAGATAAGAGGTTGTGCCCAGTGGTTTGGTGGTCTGGATTTAAGGAAGACGGTTGGTGATTGCACAAGGATTGTTCGACATGAAGCTGGGTCCAAGGTGATAGCATTGCAACTGTTGGGGGTTTTGTGCTAGGTTTTAGGGAGTTTGCAGCTGCCGGATGCAGAGTACGGTACTCACTCTTTCCCCATTAGTATGGCAACAGAGGTGGAGTCCAGGGGCTGTTCACGGGAGGAGAAGATGGGGAGGTGGAAGTCAGGATGTTATGCAATATATGCAAGGTACATTTTGTTGTTGAATTAAATACCTTGGTTAATGGTTTTGTTCTGCTGTTTTTGTTACAGGATGTGTGGCAGGACCAGGAAGAGAACCCGTAGAAATTTGGATTTGAGGTGATTCCTTTATTAAGTGGGCGGGCCGACAGGCAGCGGTCAACGGCAGTCCGTGCAGGTAAACGCAGTGGGGCGGGGCAGGGCGGGAGGGGGGGAACGCGACAGACAACTGAATAGGGAAAAATAAATAAATAAATAAAGCGATGAGGAGATATGATAAGCAATTGACCTGAAATATCAAGTTAAATGGTTTGGGAAGTGTGGCATGCCTGGACACCTTAACTCATAGTGCGTGTCGCCCTGATGTTTTGTTGGTCCATCTTGAGGAAAATTATTTTTATACGTTGAAAGGTTTAGCTTTGTTAAAGATGGTGTAGGTGGATCTACATAGGTTGAACAGGGCATGGTCAGGTATAACAGTGATGTGGACCGAGTTGTTGCCAAGAAGGGAGTGGCGAGGTGCTAAGAAACTGGGAGTGATTGATAAGGCAAATATGGAGATGCAGAGGTTCTGCAGTGAGGAAGGGGTGTTTCTGGTGCAGTATCCAGACATTCGCTTTACAGTGCCACAATGTATTAGAGACGATTGAGTTCCTCTTTCAACGATGGGCATGGAGCTGTGCTTGTAACAGTTTGGAGTGCTGGGATGGATTTGTAGGGTGTGAGATTGTAAAGGTTCTTGTTCTGGGCTGCGGGGGGCAGAAAAACAGCATAGCAGGGTTCTTAAGATGTCCTTTTTTGAGAGGAAATTGCAGGAGCTGAATAGAGGTTTGGTTATGTTGGTCAGCACAAGGAGTGAAGTGGGGGGAGGGGAACTCGAAAGTCATGCAAAAGATTGCATTGTTGGACTATACGATGGGATGTTACTGATGGATGAATTTTGAGTGAGAAGAATATTTAAGGGATTATTTAGGGAAGGAGGGGTGATGGACAGGTTTTTTAAAATTGTTTAGTGAGGCTAGGGACTTTAGTACGCATGACAAGTACCAAGGGAATGTTTACATGAGTTTTTGCACCTGTCTCAATAAAGCGACTTTTCTCACATTAATATGACTTGGGTGATTTCTGGAGGAGCCATCCCTCATGATTAATCTGACACTGCTTTTCAGTAGAGTTGTCTGATCTGTCGGTCTGAGCTCGGACGCTCTATCGCCAAGTTCCTTCTCTGCACATAAACCAGCCATGCTCCTGTATAACCCTTGGTGTTGAGCAGGTCTAGCAGGATAAAAAGAGATAACAGCTCAGATGTATCTTCATCTGGTTTGTGTGACAATTTCCGATCATGCTGTGATGCAGGGACTTGACATAAAATTCGTTGTCCTAACACGAGATGCATGGCGCTTCGCAGGACTGTCTTTAGGTATTATTTTTTTTATTACATGAGCTCTAGCAGACAGTTAAAGGTGTCTATTCTAAGACAGCCCAAAAATATTTTGAGGCTAAATCTGATTCAGGTGACTCATCCAACCAAACACTAAAGAGCCTCTTTCACATTAGAATCCCCAACTACAAACCCTACACGTAATTCCTATATCCTCATCTTCAAACCCCACACATTATTCCCATAGTGTTGCCTCGTGACAGACTTTATGAGCTGAATGCAAACTCCTAAAAACCACCTACTTCACCTTGAATGTCTATCCTTCATTCGAAACCTGTAGATTCATAGAAACACCACCCATCTTAGCCTCTTAAGACATATACGTGGTCAGAGGTGGTTCCAGGGTTGTCCCAAATAGTGATAAAATCTTTTCTTTGCCAAACCATGAAAGCAAGATATAGGGATCTCACCACTTCAAACTCAAAATGAAACAGTATGAGTTTGTCGAAATCTACCAAAATTCATGTGATTTAAGTTTGACTTGATTTTGTTCCCCAGGCCTTCTTGCTAACTTTAACAGTCAGCACTCTTCCAGCATTGTACATTTAGGAAATTACAAGGGCTTCCAGACTGTAATGGCCATAATGAATTTCTGTGAGGGTGCTGTTAAAACATCAGAAGAGGGTTTTAAAGTTCTGGTCTTATTATATTTGGCTGCAGAATTTGACACACAGCACCATTTGATTCCTCTTGATTGTCTGGTCCACATAGCATAAGGTGCACCCCTAACTTAAGGTGGAGCTCCAATTTTCTTTTCAGGTAAGAAATTGTGCTTGGGCCCTTCTGGTCAGAAGTAGTATGTGTCCTCTATGGAGCTCAGCAGGGGTCACTGTTTTCTCCTCATCTCTTTCACATACAACTGTTAAATATAATAGACATCTTCAAAGATATCATGCCAGTCCTAGGTGGACAACTTAAGGATATAAGTGACAGGAGAGGCTAACAATTTTAAGGCTTTGCATTTCTGTCTTAAGTTTGGCTGAAGAGTGTCTCAAATTAAAGAGTTCAAAAAGTGAGGTGACCTAGAGCCCCATCACAGCTTTTGAGTTATGTTCGGATTCAATGGACTCTCTGCTTCATTGTCCTGGGAGGATGGGTTCCAATGAGCTAGAGGAAGGTTGATTAGTGGATAGAGATGAAGTCGAGCCAAAGAAACGAGATTAAGGGCATCTACTATATCACACTATACAATCAGTCAACCAGGCACTTGCTGTCGCCGAATGCTTCTGCAGTAAGGATTGGAGATGAAATGCCAGCTTCTGTTGCCTCAGAGGAGGGAGAAGAACTGCTCCAAGATCTGTATGGAACAGAGCTCTGATGAATTGCAGTGCTTGCACTGGAAGAAGGTGGGATTTCTTCAAGCTCATCAGGAAATCATGATGCTCCAACATCCTGCATACCTGATATACTGCTTCTGATATACTGCTTCTGATGAAGAACCACATATTAACCAATCATCCATGTAGTGAAAAACCAAGATGCAAAGTCATGTAGGTTACCCACCAGAGGACCCAAGGTTTTGAGGAGCTGTGGGGCTGCAATGCGAGGTCCTGCATCGAGATGCGGCAGTTCTGCTGTGGCCACAGCTTGGCTAGCAGAGCACCTTCAAGCCCACTTCCAAGGGACCAGGACTGGGGTCAGGCTGGTCTCTGATCAGGAGGCCAGAGAACCAGCCATTGGAGCCACACTGGTGGTCCTGGGTTCAAGATTCAGGTCCAGTCCTTCTCACTCAGGCAACAGAGCAGCAGAGTAGCAGTACCATTATAGGGGGCTTTAAATCACAAAACTCAACATTACTATCTACTCACCACTTTTTTAAGTGTAATAAGGAACCCAGGGTTTTCCTATGGGAGAGGTAGGCCTCACAGTAGTGAAAAACGAATTTAGGAAGTTTTCACTGCCAGGACATGTAAAACCTAAAAGTGCATGGCCCTGGCCTCTGGGCTGTGTAGGGCCTATCCTAGAGGTTTATCTTACCAGGTCGAAATGGCATTTTAACACTTCACACACAGGCTGCAATGGCAGGCCTGGGACATGTTTAAAGACTATTTAAGTGAGTGGCTGTAGGCCCACTAGTAGCATTTAACCAGGACTGGAGGGTCCAGAAGGGAACCACCAGTAAGATATCTACCCGCTCCCTTTTGCTCTTTAACAAAACTTTTTATTTTATTTATCTTTTTATTATGACAGAGCATTAAAACACACATTACAGTTGTTAAAAACACGACCAAAGATTATTACAGTGAGTCATTGGTTAACCTTTGTTTGCCATCTTCTGGCCCAGACACTGTTAGCCGTCTCATAATCTTGTACCACATTCAATCGGCCCCTGGATTAATCAAAGTTTGTATTGTCTCTCCCACATGGGCCGTGTAAGGATTCCCTCTATACACATTCCATTTGCCCCATATTTTTCCCCATTTTCTTGGGCACCCTCTGTTCACATAGACTGATTTTTCTGCCACCATACACCAGTCCATATCCCTCTTCCGGCCCCGAAGCGTTGGTGGGATATCTTCCCCCCAGTGACGAGCTATGTTACATTTCGCTAACATTAGACCTAAGGTAGTCCAGGTTTGATCCGCTCGTCCCAGATTCGTATCTTCCCACACATTTAGGAGGCACCATTTGGGTGAGAGTGTTAGCTCTTCTCCAACTATTCTAGACATACACGATACTACCGCCTCCCAGTAGTCATGGATTTTTCGACATGTCCACAGTATGTGGTAGAACAAACCCTCTTCACCACAACTTCTGTTACAGGTTGTGTTTGCCTTTCTACCCATTTTAACTAGCGTAACACAGGAGATGTAGGCTCTGTGTAGGATTTTGAGCTGGACCAGTCTGAAGCGGGCCCTAATGGCTACTTCTCTTGGGGAGGCCAGAGCTTCAGGCCAGTCTTCGTCTTGTAGGTCTGTGATGTCATGTCCCCAATGGTCCCTAAGGGATAGAAGAGTGTCAGGTAAGTTGTTAATGAGTTTTTGGTATGTGAGCGAAATTGCCCTTTATGTTAAGTGCTCTTCAAGAAGTCTACATTCCAATGGCGACGATTCAGGTAGGTCTGATCCCCGGGGCAACGCTGTCTGTATGGCATGTCGGATCTGTAGATAACGGAAATACTCAGTTCGGGCCAGTTCGTGGGATTTTTGTAACTGTTCGAACGGTATAATATCTACCGCCGTGTGCATGTCGCCCAGTCGTGAGATTCCGATTAGGTCCCATTTGTCAAAGCCTGTTCTGGTTCCCATTGCACCCAGTAGTTGGGATTCCCATAGGGGTGTAGTTTTGGTGATCTTATTCTTCCATCCTAATTTGGACAGGGTTGAGTGCCTTAGGCGAACTGTCAATGCCGTGGGGCCCTCCAGGGAGAGGCGCCGCGGCTCAGTTTAATGCGCTTTGAGGTACCCTCTTTGCTGGAGACCCAGCGGATCCATCTTATAAGCAGGTTTCGATAGTGGTCGGTGAGCCCACTGATTTATAGTTACTAGTTGAGCTGCCCTGTAGTAAGTTTGGATGTGGGGCAATGCAATTCCTCCCTCGTACTAGCTACGGGTCAATTTACTAAGGGCGATCCGTGGAGGGCCCCCATCCCATAAAAGGGAACGGACAGTGCAACCTATTGAATTAAAGTATGAATCTGGAACCGGAAATGGTGTGTTTAAGAATGTATAAGTATCGCAGTAGCGCCATCATTTTGAACAGTGCCGCTCTGCCCAAAAGGGAGAGGGGGAGGGCCCCCCAGTGGTGGACATCGCTTTTGAGTCATTCCAGGGGGCCGTGCAGATTGCGGGCCTGAAACCGCTTCGGGTCAGTAGTTATAAAAATGCCCGTATATCGGAATCCCTCCGTAGCTACTTGTGCCTCGCACTCCTCTGGCAGAACAGGCCTTTGTCCGCAAAGCACAAGCACCACTGATTTAGCCCAGTTAATTGTGTATGCCGAGTATCTTCCTAACGTAGCACAGATATTTAGTATTCTCGCGATAGAGGACCGGGGAGAGGCAACGTATAAGAGGATATTGCGGCATACAATGATATCCTGTCCTCCCAGTCCTCTGTCCAGCGCAGCCCTCGTATTTTTGGATCCCCATGGATCCAGGTTGCCACTGGCTCCAACATCAATGCAAAAATTAAGGGGGATAAGAGCAACCCCGCCTTGTGCCTTGTTGCAAGGGAAACACACGCGATGTCTTCCCATTGACCACTACCTGTGCTAGGGGCTCTGTATGTAGGAGGCTGAGCCAAGACAGGAAGCACAGTCTGAATCCTATTCGCTTGAGCACCGCGAACATATAGGGCCACTAGATAGTATCAAAAGCCATTCGCGCATAAAGGGATAGGACTGCAGCATCCTCTCCGATCCTGTGGGCACGTCCCAGCACCCCATGGAGGCACCTAAGGTTTAGGGAGGTACTGCGACCTGGCATAAATCTGGATTGATCCGGATGGACCAAGGTGGGAAGCAGTGGGAGAAGCCGCAGGGTCAATAACATTGCTGGAATCTTTGCCTCAGAGTTAAGCAACGAGATAGGTCGATAGGATGTACATTGGTCCCTGTATTATCACTATGGTCCCCAGCCTCTGGTCCACTGGGAGCTTACCGAGTGTCCTGCTTTCATTGAACATGGCCAGTAAATGTGGTGCAGTTGTCTGTGCAGTAAGCTTATATAATTCTATTAGGATACCATTCGGACCTAGTGCTTTGCCTGAATTTAGGTCTCTAGTAGCTTGCTTTATTTAGTCTCCACTAAGGTCGTCGTCTAACGACTGTCGTTCTTCGGTAGTCAGAGCCGGGAGTGGGATATCCGCCAGTAACTCGAGAGAGTCCTGTTCCTAATATTTCGTCCCTGTGGAGTAGATCTCAGAGTAATGATCAGCTAGGGGGTCTCTGAGGGTTTCTCCAGTGTTAGAGGAGATGGATACAACCCATCGATTTGCTCTCTCACGCTGATCGAGCCAGGCCAGCAGTTTACCCACATTTCTTTAATTTTAATCCTGGTTTCTTCCATCACCCAGTCTCTATAGTCTTGTTGTTTAAGTTTTAGCGTATGCTGAAAGTTGTCATCATTATTTCTTACCAGTTGAAGTTCGAGGTCTAGGATGTCTTGCTCAAGCTCAGTTACTTTTGCTCTCTTCTCCCGTTTGTGCCCTGAATACAGCGAGAGGGCCTGACCCCTGACCACAGCCGTATATGCTTCCCACAGTACCTGTGGTGATGAAACTGTGTTGGTATTTTCTTGAAAGTAATGTTCAGTGGCTTCAGTTAGTCCTTTCCTTATTATTGGCACTTTAATATACCAGGGATTGACGGCTACCGGGCCCGAACGCCGCACATCTCCTACCTTATACCTTGCCTATAGGGGGGAGTGATCGAGATCCCTCACGCCAGGTGCTTCACATCTGTGAAGTGGGGAAGGAGAGAGGGGAGGGATATTAAAAAGACAATTTGCGACCTGCTCCCATGCGCCTGAGTGAAACGTATACTCTTGTGTATTGGGGTTAAGAGACCTCCAGTTATTGATTAGGCCTAATGCTAAAAGAAAATCTGCCAGTTGTGTTTGAGTGGGGTTTGGGACCCTAGGTGGTAAACGGTCTAGAAACTCGCATCTTGCCATGTTAAAATCACCTCCCATATATAGGCATCCCACTGGGAAGTCAAGCATGAGGGCTCCCAGATCTGTCAATGTTGAGTCTTTTAAAGTTGGGGGGATGTATACCGACAGGGTATTTATGACTTCGCCTGCCCAGGTCCCCGAGAGTGCCGCGTACCTACCCAGTCTGTCCGACCAAGTCTTTTCTATTATGAGAGGAAATCCTTTCTTGAGGAGAATCCCTGTGCCCCTTGATCCCGACGTGTATCCTGCATGTATTTTCATTTCGTAACCCCATCGATTTAGTGCATTACATCTGTTTCCCATGAGATGGGTTTCCTGTAATAGGACCACATCCGGGGAGTACCTTTTGATAAGCTGGAGTACTATCCCCCGTTTGACTTTACTCCCTAACCCGTTTACATTCATGTCATTCATTTAAGTTCAGCGGGAGACTGTCCTGTCATGTGGCGGCTGATATGTTTTTTGTTTTGGCCCTGCTTTGTGGCCCTTCCAGGTATTTCCCCCCATGAGTCACTGTCAAACTACTGGTGTTGATATTTACTGCTCGTCTCTTTAAACATGAAAAAATGCTCAGCAAAACTACTAAGAAAATCTGAACAACCCCCTCCCTTTCCCTCTCCATACCACTCCCCACCGCGCATCCCTGACTGACGGTGCCCCAACTGCCCGCCCCGCCAACCCTTCCCTCTCCCCCCTTCGGCCCTAAGATTATTTCCTCTGCAGATAGTATGGAGTTTGTATTTTCAACAGTTCGCAAATGTCACCCTATTACGGCCCGTTCAGGCGTGGGTTTGTTAAATGATTTACATAGAGTACATGTCCCTTCGTATTATGGTAGCTGGGGAGCAGGTTGCTCGGGCCAGAGTTAGTTTAGATGACAATAATTTAGTAGGTCAATGAGAATGCATTCCTCCTGCCCCTACTCCCCAGTACTGGCTAGACTAGGAAGCAGCAGATCCTTCTGTGCTTTATCTCCCGAATGGGAGTTCTCTGTTGATCGATCTCTCTGCCCCATCGTTGTTTACCTTAGTCTCCTGCGGTGAGCTTCAGTGCCAGCACCCCCTACTGCCCTCCAGCCTTCTAGCCGCTCCCACCCTGCCTCTAGTGTTTTAAAGAACCAAACCTTCCTTTCTGATTCCATTCACAGACTTGCCTTGAAAAGCATTGAGTACTTCACCCCTTTATCTCTGAGTGCGTTCTTTACTGCTATGAAGCTGTGCCTCAGCCTCTGTGTCTTTAGGGTGAAATCTGGGAAGAAGGTGACCTGTGCATTCTCAAATAGGACTGGTGGAGCTGCGCGGGCTGTTTGCAGTATGATGTCACGATCTCTATAGTTAGAGAGACGCGCTATGATGGTTTAGGTCTCCCACCTGGCACTCGATGGGCCCTTTCCAATGAAAAAAATGTCAATAGTCCCTTTGGTTGAAGATGTTTACGGACAAGGTCTTCGACGAATAGATCCGCTGCTGGACCCTCAGCCCTTTCAGGGACTCCCAGAATTCGAACGTTATTACGTCTCATCCGTCCTTCTTGATCTTCGAGTCTGGCTTCCAGATTGAAATTGAGTGTTTGCATTTCCTTCATTTGAGCCTTGAACGCTGTGGTATCTTGGAGCAGAGTTTTCATGGAGTCTTCTACTGCTTGCACCCTTGCCCCCATATTGCGTAGTTCTGCTCGGATAAGCGAGACCTCCGTCATGACTGAGTCTATCCGGCTCTCTAAAGCCATTTGTACCCCTCGTATGGCAGCCATGATGTCATGGAGGGATAGCGTGCCCTCGTTAGGTGTTGATGGGGACTCGGAGGGTAGATATTCGAGAGGGGCATTATGGCCTCAGCTCCCTTCGGGAGAGTGAATTTATCCATTTTCGTCTGATGGCTACTCTTGACACTCTTTCCCCCTGTCATCTTGGAGCTTGACCTCCGCCGAACTGGTGATGCGTTTTGTTCAGGACACAGGGCGAGGTGCTGCCGCTTGCCAGGGGTCATTGAGGTAGCTCCCTGCGTCTCAGATGGCCAGTCCGTGGGATAATTTTGGGCCCGGCACGCGGCTCCTCTCTGAGACTACTTGATTTCCCACCTCCTTCATATCTTCTCAGTACTGGATTGGCTTCTGCCCACCACCACCGGAATGGCTGCTGCTCAGTGGCCCTCACAACCTGGTGGGTTCACGTAGGGGGGCATATGGTTTGTGACAAAGCATATCTAAATAGGGTCCTTTGCTGTATTATAGGGGCCCTGATCAGCACCGAGGAGGGCCTCATCTCGGCAGAGGAGTGTCTCTATTGTTTCTGGCTCTCGAGCTTGTAACCGGGACTGGGTTTGCGGGCTAGCGTGCAGCAGCGCTACTCAATGTGTTTCACTTCCCATCGAGACCAGTCCACCTCTGCTCCTGGTCCCAACTGGCTGTCCTCTCACAAGTCTCTACACCAGCCTATCTTCAGCTCGGCTGTCGGGCCTTTCACTGCCCAGTTGATCAGGCACAGCTTCTGAGGGACCTCCGCAGCCGCTGTCTCATGGCTAGATCACCAGAGGGGGGGGAGACAAACCTCAGGACCCCCCAGCCAACCCTCCTGTCTCGGTCGTGTCTTATGCCCCCTCCAAAGTCACGCGGTTTTCAGGATGATTGGGTGTATACCGCTCCCTCCAAAATACAGGCCAGTGCTTCGCTGGTGTACAGTTTATGGATTAGTGTGTATCTGTTCAACAACAGATTCCCAGCACTTCAGATTAAAACTTTACGTCCCCTGCCTCAACGGTACACCTTCTCGCTTCTATTCCTGCTCCTCTTGTTTCCACACGCTGACATCAGCACCTTTTTGCCCCTGGCCACACTCTGCTGCCTCCCTCCATAATCGTCTCAGTCCCAGCCTACCTCAGGCCCCTTCTTCACGACCAGTCGGCCTCTTGCCGCCAGGTCTCTTAGGCGCAATTTCAGGCAGGGCCATCACAGTTGAAATCCGACACCAAGTCTACCAGAAGAGGAGGGGAGAGCCTCAAGTCCCCCCCTCCCGGTCGACTGTCCGGCTGCACCCCCCGCTGCCTCTGCGGTCACGTCTTCTCCGCCGCTCCGGGATTACCGGGAGCACACTGCTCCTCTGAAATTTAGATTGGTGCTTCACCCATGCGGCTAGGCCCCGCTCCGGGAGTATACAGATGCGGTCTACGGACCGCCGGCAGGAGCACTCTGATACCGGTCCCGCTCCTTTGCCACCCTTTCCCGCAACCTGCAGCGGGTTTTGGTTAGATTTGTGCCGGATTAAGGGGGGTTTTTTGAGGTTGAGTTGCGGAGCCGCTTTAGGCAGCGGCCATCTTCGAACAAAACTTTGTTGATCAGAGAAAAAAGAGGAAAAGCAAAGAGGAGTCCAACGGACCATCTGAGGCTCATCACAACCAACCTCCACACCTCTTCCTGGCATGGAAGGCGGAAGCAGAAGCTGAAAAATGCATTCTGAGTAGATGCGAATAGGTCCATCCATGGGCCACCAAACCACCCTACAATTTCCTGAAAAATCTGGGGATTTAGGGACATTGAGACCGAGAAGGGGAATGACCGGTTCATCTGGTACACATGCCCATTCTCTCTCCCTGGCAGATAAATTGCTCTCAGAAACAAAAGCTCTTCCTTTGACCAGATCCCAAACTGGTTTGCTAGAAAAGGTACCCTGCTGCCCCACAGATGGTTAACATAAGCCCTCGTGACATGAGAGTCTGTCCTGAGCTGCTCTGGTTTGCCTCTAATCCAGTGAGCAAAGGTCAGAAGAGATTTGTTCACAGCTGCCAAATTCTCCCAGTTCAAAGTTGCCCTGAACTTTGCTGAAGTGCACTGTTGCTCCCCAGCCTAGAACACTGACATCCGTTCTTATAGTCAGAGTTGTTGCAGTGATTCTGCTCAAGAACAAAACTATGCTTGGAACCATAGAACATCAGCATGTAGGGGCTGAGTCACCATACAATATCAGCATCTATGGGCCTGAATCTGACTAGCTCATAGTGCCTCACTTGCCCTCCTAACCTTTCCAGAGAGACAAGTGATTTGGCACCCTAGAACACAACACTCCAACCCTCTCAAGATCATCGTAGCAGGTCACCCCCTTTCGTTCTCTCACTCGTACTTGTCCACAATAGATAGAAAAGAGACACGAGGAAAGTTTATAATGTTTATTTAAACTATCGTGCTCTAATGTGCATTAGTTGTGCCACAACTAGCAAACAAATACAGGTCAGTAATGTCATTAGCATAGGTATTAGACCGTATACAATAAAGAGTCTTGCGATATTATCTAACAGATGTGCCTAAACCCACCTTCACTACAAAAGTTAAATGATCATAGATTATAGATCTCTGGGCGTGGTAGCAAACCCCATACTTTAGCATTTGTAGATAGTTCTACATCTCAGCTGACGCAGCTCTCATGTCTCAGGACCTTTGCGCTGTCTGTCAGTGTCCGCTGTGTGTGTGTTTAGAACGACATTTCCCGAGTGATATGACAAAAAATGTATTTTCAAAAACAGCAGCTGGGTGTCTCTAATAGGTCTAGGTGCTAGTGGCCGACCACAGAGAATAACAAAAAGCAGTGTTGTTTGACCTTGCCTAGGCTGTGCAGACTAAATCCCAGGAAAAGGACAAAAACGTGTGCTTGCTATATGTGAAAATACAATGTGGCACAAAAACAAGTCTGTGCGTTGGTAGCTTGTGCAAAGCAGAAGTGGCCTATAATGTGCATAGTAAGGTTAACATAGGGAAAATTGCAAAGTCCATGTAGGAAACACACGACACCCTCCCTTTGGTTGAGGCAATAGCATGACAAATATCTAAAAAATAATGATTGCGATCACAAGATAAGCTCGCAAAATCAAAGGCCATGGACTCCAAGATGGATTCTGTCACCACAGAAGATGATTGGTCGACAGCCCAGGTCACAAGTTCCAGAGAATAGACATGATTCCCGGCCTCAGCCGATGCTGAGACAGTTACCAGGTAACCTGCATCCCTGTTAATAGAGCCAGTGTTTGGTGATCCAGGTGCCATCACACGCATCTCCTCAAGGAGTGGCTTATACCTCGGATGATGGAGAAGCTGTAAACGGAAGGGACAACTTTGATGATGGGTCAGTAAAGAATCATCAGCACTTCCATGTCCATGGGAGCAGGCGTCTTCAAAGCAAGGCATATCTAGTGCCCATTCGAAGGGGCACCAGATGCAGAGGAACACGGGTTGCACATAGGTAACCGAGGCAAGTCGGAATGTTAGCGACCAATCAAGGTTCAGTTCCTGAAGCAACAAGATTCCGAAGTATTGAAGCATACGCTCATGACACTGCTGCAGCGCTGGTATTTCCAGAGGGCTTGAAAATGGAATATCCATTGCAGAAAAGCAAAAATAGGATCAAAATGCCGCAAATGAGGAATAACAACCACAGGTGTCCCCCAAACACACTAGAAAAAAGAGAATGAATAAAATCTGGTATTACTCCGGAGCTTATAACCTTAAAAAATGCGCAAGACCGGCTGTGTTAGATGCGTTAAAAATTTGGTGGTAGCTGACTGAGGGTGCTACCAATGGGGTGAATAGTCTGCTACCGACCATCAGCAGGATGTGGAGTGTGTACTGTCAGTGCACGAAGGAGCTGAGGTTTGTCCTCACTGATGTCATCGACAAAGCCTTCATTGTTATCACCCATGTTGAAGTACACAGGTTAGGCTAAGTGTTGGTGCTGTTACAGGGACTCTGCTCATGAACAGAACGATGCTTGTGACCATAGAACATCAGTAGATAGGGAATGAGTCACCATACCACCTCAGTACCATGAGCCGTAGTCGGACTAGCTATAGTGTCTCACTTGCCCTCCTACTCATATCCAGAGAGACAAGTGAATCGACACCCCAAAACACAACACTCCTAACCCTTTCAGGGATCACAGTAACAGTGCATCCCCTTTCGCCCACTCACTCATACTCGTCCACAATAAGATATGAAAGACACGCGAAGGAAGTATGAAATGTTGATTTAAATTATCGTGCTCTAGAATGCAGTATATGCACCACAATCAGAGAACAACTGCCTTCCAAAAATACCATCAGCATAGTCAATAAACCACATATTATGAAAAGCCCTGTCATGTTATAAGACAGAATAGCCTAGCCCCCCTCCTCTTCTACAGAAGCAAACCGATTATACAGCAAAGATCTTTGGGATTAGTAACGGACCCTGTACGTTAGCATACACAGATGGACGTTCTACATCTCAGATACAGCTGTGATCTTCTCTCCGAAAATATCTGGTCTGTGTGTCTGTGTTACATTGCTTTGTGTACCTATATGACAATGTTTACAGGTTCATTAACAACAGCTGCATTTCTGTGTTGTGTCAGGATGTGAGCCTGCAAAAAGAACAAATGATGGACAGAATGCTGAACAAATCAAACATTCACCCCCAGTCACAGATCTGGATTCATCCATTGTTTTTTGCCCCCCATGCCACCCCAGTTTGGACCCAGCCACATGAAAATCAGTCTTGATCCTGCTCCCCATGGGGACCGTCCAGTCTGAATGGCCAGGCCAGGTCCTCTCTGGACTGGAAACAGGAAGGCTGGGACCGGTTTCGGGGTATCACCCCTTTTCAGTCAGTCTAGCTTGAATCCAGTGGCACAGTGAGCACAGGACTCACATCTGGGCATACTCTTCCCACTGAGGATGACAAATACAAAACAAGCATTGGCATGGGGTCATGGAATTGCACAGTGGTGGCTCCTCCTCTATGGCAGAGGAGCGTCACCCCTCTGCTGAGAGCTAGACAGCTGAGGAAAACGGGAAAAATAAAATGATAATAAAACGATTTTATTTTTATTCCCGCTAAAGGCAGCCAAGTATGGGCGGGGCCATAACGAGAGCGGGGGGAGGAGTAGTACACACTGTAAGCGCGCATGACGGTTTGGCCGGCTGTCTAAGACCTGCCAAATCGTCATGCGCACTTTGATCTCTATCCACCCGAACTGTGTTGTACAGCCGGGTGAAGTAGAGGCACAGGCTCTAGGACCTGAGCGAGCATTAAACAAGCCTGCTCAGGCCAACCACAGCACTGCTCTCATGCTGTATTACCAGTGTGAGAGCAGCATCTTGATTGGGGTCCAGGAGCCTGTGCAGTGTGAAGGGAAAGGAGCAGAAGAACCCTGAGACGGCGGCCTACAGAGGCAGGTGAGTACTTTTCTTTTGTATTATTTACCCCCGCCTCACCACTTGTTATGAAGGGGAGCTGCTACTGGAATTGCAGGCTTTGTTTTAAAAAGAGTCTGCTTCAATCTATGACCTAATCTGTTATCAGGTCAGGAAATAATTTATCATGGGCACAATATGCATTTTATTTTATAAAGTCACAAACTATTAAAATACATTCCCATTAAACACAGGATAAAACCCGTCCATTGAGCTGTGACACTATTTCCAAAAATTGAAAGTCAGATGCAATAGAGAACTCACAAACTGCAGTTTCTGAACGTGCTTATACCTTTTATTTTTGTTTGTTTAAAAAGGATAATTATGTTGAAAAACCTGTCTCCTAAAGTACTTCAAAAATAAACATGCTGTACATTTCCTCTGGTAAATCTGGCTCGTCGCAGCGCTTGGCACAAGCTGCATTTCTGTTTTGTAAAGGCACAAAGTAATAAAATGCATTCCCATTAAACATAAGATAAAACCCGTCCACCAAGCTATTACATTATTTCCAAAAATGTAAAGTCGGATGCAATAGTGAATGCATGAACTGCAGTTTCTGAGCGTGATTATGCCTTTTATTTTTGTTTGTTTAAAGCAGAAAATGATGTTGAGAAACCTTTCTCCTAAAGTACTTCAAAAATGAACAAGCTGTACATTTCCGCTAGCTCATCTCAGTGCTTTCTAGTGCTGCTGGCAGTGTCACGAGAGACAAAGCAAGCCCGGTGCGGGTACGGCAAATGAACCGGCCGCACGCGTTTTGTTTTATGAACATGGCGCCTGAAGTAACCAAAACACAAACACTTATGAACACAGCGCAAAAAACAAATAAATTACGAAAGGCTCAGCAATATACACTGATGCCTATGCCCAGCAGTAGAGAGGCTGTGGCGTAACCTCCAGAGCTGCCGACTCTGGAACTGGGTTAGAGTCTTGGCATCGTGATACGCGCGTGAACTATGTGTTTAAAAACTGAAAATGCCACTGCTGATTAAGCAGGGGTTTGCGAGCCGCGCCGTGCAAAACAAAAGAAAGGCGCAACCACCATACTTAAACTGGAAGTGCCTAGTGAGAATGTAAAAGAAAAAATTCCAGACAGGGCATAAAATAGCTTAAGTGGAAGAGGACAACTCCTAGGGGCGATCCATGGGAGTCAACAATTGAGAAAAAAGGTGGGGCAAGCAGGAAAGATTCTCCCATTAGAAGCAAGGTTTTTTAAAGGACACTGACAAAAGCCAATTAGAAGCTGGAGGTGGGCTGTAAGCCCATAGACTGAATACAGCATGTCGAGAGACTGGTCATGCGCTGCCTAGGCTGGACCGAAAGAACAAATGATTGACAGAATGCTGAACAAGTCAAACATTCACCCCCAGTCACAGATCTGGGTTTAATCCATAGTTCTTTTGCTCATCACACCACCCCAGCTTGGACCCAGCCATGAGCTTCAACATTGAGAGTATCAGCTGGGTGTGCCTTTCTGCTTAGGTACAGAGTGAGTGGTTCTTCCCTTGGATGTGAGATGTGGCATGAGTTGTAAGGGCCCCATCGTCGCCATGTAATTGGGTCGTGCTCACACAGTTCGGTGGGCCTGGGAGCACATAGCAAGGAGTCACACAGACAAGTATTGTGGTGAGTTGTGACTAGAGCCCATGCGCTCTCATTTATTATATCGTGACAACATGCCTGGCACCAGAGTGCATGCAGTGCTCACGTCACCACGTATGTGCTGGGTGGGGACAATACATTGGAGATTTTCCTCCTTGGCATAGCATACCTTTATACTGGAGTCCACCTTCTGAGTTGTAATATTATCTGTAGTTTGCACTTCACATTAACTCACCCACAACTATAAAACGTAACATGCTTACAATGTGAATCCATATTAGTACATCTAAGCACAAAAAATCAAAGCAGGAGAGAATGACATTTTAGTTCAGGTAGGCCATTTTACTGAAATATCCTGTTACAGTGGAATTTAGATCTTAGCTCAGAGGCCGAATTGACTGGAACCACTGCAATCTGCAATCCGATACCCTTTTCATTAATGCAATTCCATTCCAATATTTGGAAAAGGTCCTGAGCTCCTGGCGGCTCTCACTGTGTTGGGCATTCAGATTTTTAGCAAGTCTCTTTCCTCCAGGTGAGCATAAATGTTTGACTACTACCATTTTCATGAACGCATCTGCACTTGAAAGCCCATGTTTTCCATGTATTCTGAATCTCTTTGACTTGCTTTGAGACTGAGGTCGCTCCATTTAAAAAAACTGGAGTATATGTACAAGAACTGCTGCTAACTAACGCTAACACTAGTTAGCGGCAGTTAACTCAACGCGGTCTATCACCAAAAACTATCGCCCTATTAGCGAATACGTCGCTACAGGGCGATAGTTTCAGGTAGCCGCGGTGAAAACTGCCGCTAACACTAGCGTGAAGGCGTTACAAATTCTGACGTTAGCGGGCAAAAACTGACGAAAGGACCATTAGCTGCAAAAAACTCACGTTAGTCAGTCCAACGTGACTTTTTTTGCCTCTAGAGGCAAAAATAGCCTATAAGTCCCCCTCCAACAAAATCAATGGAATGCAGAATGGAGCAGCCAGGGCCAAGTGCAGCACAGATCAACAACTCCCCCAAGCCCCCCAACTGCCAGGATGACCAGCCAGAGTCCTAGGGGAAGAGGAAATTCAGGGCTACAATCATGAAAAGAGGTTCATCGCTGGGCAAAACCAGTGATGTATACTTATCATTGCGCACTCCTTGCAACACCATGGCATCCAAATCCTTGAAAACGCGGACAGTCCCCGGGGCCTGGAGGCCTCGCTGGGCCTGCGTCTGGGACCTGGAGTGGGATGCGGAGGTGCTGTGGAGTTGCCAGGCCGTGGCGGTAGACATTGAGGCATCGGTGATCGACTTTACTTGGTGGTGAAGTCTGCCAGGTGGCATGGAGACAAGTTGCTACCCTGTGTGAGAAGACCGCCTGGTGCCCCTTGGAGCTGTGAACGGTAGAGGCGCTCCTGCGCACCAACGTAGGGAGGTCTGCGTCACATACCACGCGCCACCACTACACCGGAATGCATGGAGGAGATTACCAATGGTGGGCCGCGCCTCTCTGCATCACAGGCTGGAGGATGTTGCGCTGGCCGGAAACTGTGGAGGGTGAGGCCCCTGAGCTGCGCCGGACCTGTGTGGCGGGAGCACTGCAACTTCACGCCTAAGGGGGCCCTGTTGCATCACCTGCATCGGGAGGTTCCCCAGCGGACTTGGCGGCGACTGCTGTAACCAGGCTTATGAAATCCCGCCTGGCTGAGGCTCCTGCTGGCTGAGTCACAGATTTGGAGAGAGTGCAGCGTATTGCGCCACGGCGTCAGTGTCCAGGTGAGGAGAAGGTGGTATGCGTAGCGGAGGAGGCCCGGGGGGTCGAGTCGGGCCCAGGCCTAGCACCTGTGGGTGACGCACCCCCAGTGGTGGCTCATCCGCTATGGCAGAAGAGCTTCCCCCACTGCTTTCAAGCAGTGCAAGAAGAGGAAACATAACATGATGATAACTTTCTGATGTACTCATGCTATGTTTCCCTTGCGAGCGGGAGGGTGGGAGTGGCTGCTCTACTCAAGGAGCAGGGCAGGGGTGGAGTGGTATGCCCACTGAAGTGCGCAATGACTGTTTGGTTGGCCCTCTCAGGATGCCCAAAGCAGTCTTGCGCACATCCCTGTTCGTAATACAGGCTGCATTACAGCCTGCATGGAGAACATGCCCACCCCTCCACCCCCTGGCTAAACTCCTTTGCACGGCGGTCAAGAACAATCACAATACCGCATTGCAGTGTTGTGATTGGCTTATGGGAGGGAGTCTGGCTGCCTGCTTCCTGTCCCTGGAATCAGACTCAGGAGAGCAGGAGCACAGAAAATGCAGGACCCGGCCTCCAGGTAAGAATTTTTAAAAATATATTTACACCCCCCCCCCTCTCCAGTGTCCTTTCCTGCGTTTCCTGCCTTCCAGCTGTCCAGTCTCCCCCCCGCAGCACTACATAATGCCGGCTGCTGTGCGGCCATGCACAGCAGGTGTACCACTGGTGTGCCAAAGGCAAGCCCGTCTGCGTCCGTCCGCCCCTGGACCGCGCCCAGCACCAAGGACCCTTCCTCTCGGACACTCCACCGCTACGACACCAGCACTCTCCTTGCTATCAACCCGGGACGCCACACCGCCTGCCATCTAGCAACACTGTAGAATTCTATTGCACCCTGCGCCTGTCAAAATTGCAAATGCACCTTCTGCCACATCAGCACACCAGCGCCTCCTGCAGCCCAGCCGTCCAACAGCGCAGCCGACCGGCTCAACTGCATCCTCCTCAACGTGCGGTCCCTCCACAAACACGCAACAGAAATCTGGGACCTCCACGACGCCACCTCTTCAGACATCGCCTTCATCACAGAATCCTGGACCAACCTCTGCTCCGGACCAGACATCACCATCTACGACTGCTACAAATTCACCCGCACGGACCACCCCGAGCAGCTAGGAAGAGGCATTGCCATTGTCTAAAAAAGCACACTCCGACTGACCACGCACACTAATGACCTGATGGTGACCATGGACACCTCCACTTCCAGATCCGGACCAACACCACCCTCCGTGGCACCCTCATCTACAGGCCCCCCGGGCCATGAACCCCCATTCACTGATTCCATTGTAGGCCTCATTGCACCCCTGGCTCTCCCATAAACCAACTACATCCTACTCGGAGACCTCAAGTTCCAGCTGGACAACACCAGTGACCAGAACACCAACCCCCTCCTGGGGAACCTCGCCAATATCGGACTCAAGCAGCTAGTCACCGCTCCAACCCACATAGCCTGACACACACTCGAGCCTGTCTTCTCCACCAACGGGAACTTCAACTACAGCCACACCACAGGACTCTCTGGTACCAACCATCATTGTTTACATCATGCCTTCACCACGCCCACTGTACACCATCGCAATCATTGCCCCCCCATCGCAGCTGGATCAAGACCACTGAAGAACTTCCCGTCAACTCCCTCAGCACCACCACTCCGCCAACGCTTACAGACGCCAATACCTCAGTGCGCAACCTCCACCGATGGATCTCCAACTGCGCCAACACCCTGGCACCCCTCAAGAAAAGATAAGGCAAACAACACTCCAAGAAGGCCAACTAGTTCACTCCCGCCCTCCACTAGTCCAGGCCCACCTGCAGACGTCTTGAGAAGAGATGGAGCCACACCATCAGTCAACTCCGCAACACAGTCACCCTTGCACCATGGCACAAGGGTGCATGCGTTGGCACATGGCAGCCATTGTGCGCCAACATAGGGGAAAAAGACAGGGGGCCTTATTCATGAGCCCCTCCTGACAGTTTCACCCCGCCGGTGCGTCATTTTCTTGACGTACTTGCAGTGTGATTATTGCACCATGTTGCGCCGTATTTGCAAAGTGGCGCATCTAGGCATATGCGTGACCTTGTGAAGCCCTGTGCCACATTATACCTGCATCAGGTATGATGTATGCAGAGTGAGCGTTCCCACACAACAAAGCCTCATTGGAGTGGCGCAGTGAAATCCATCAGATTTCACTGCAACAATTTAAGGACGCCACTGCGTCAGTACCTTATGCCTGCCTCATGGCAGGCGTAAGGGTGACCCAGTGCCACAGGGATAGGCTTGCCCCATGCATTGCTGGAGTTGTGTCATGCTTGTGACACAACTGCAGCAATGTGTGACTTTAGCACTGACAGATACGTCAGGATTCCAGACGTATCTGTCATTACCGTACAGTGAATATAGCGCATCCATGGTGTCACAAGAAGGGCGTAGTGAAAAGTGTTGCAAGGCTGTTTTGTCGCAGCGATGCAACACTTTTCATGAATGAGGCCCAGGAATGCGCCCTATCTTATTGATGGTGTGCATTCCTGCCCTGTAGTTTTGTTGGAGGGCAGCGCAGCAACATTTTTTGCAGCGCTGTCCAGCACCAAAACCTCCTGAAATGAGGCCCCAAGTGTTTGCACCATTTTTAAGACCAGCTATTTTCTGGTCTTAAAAAACTGCCTCTAACTTGAGTTAGAGGCAGTTTTTTTGGTTTTGCACCATACAAGGAATTCCTTGTAAATATCGCAAAGTGGGGATAGCGGCGGTTTTTGCACGGGAACGACTACCTTGCATCTCATTTTCGTTAAGTCCCGCTAACAGAAGTGGCGATCCTAAAAATTCACGTTTATGCGAAAACTGCCGCTAACTGCGGTTAGCAGAAACTTGTAAATACGGCGATAAAAGAAAGTTGCCGTAACGTCAAAAAATTTACGCTACGGCGGCGTTAACTCCTTGAACATATGCCCCCGTGACTGTTTTTTTGTTTTGCTCAAAAATATTTTTATTGGCATTTAAAATAGATAACAGTACGGTTGTATTCATTAATACAGGAGGTCATTTACTTTGCACTCTATCTCAAAACATCTGTCTAATGAGCATTATTGCAATAACACAGTATCCATTAAAATATTCAACAATTAGTCATCGGGTGCTATATCTTGGTTGATGTTAGCCCTTATATATTGGCCTCATTTGGTTACATTCCAGCCTGTGTTGATGTGCATGTTTCATAAGGTGTCCAGGTGTTGTCTGGCTTATTCGGTGTCTTTACAACTACACATGTTTATATATCTAAGCATTCACCATTACTTGATGCTCTGGAGTCATGGCAGTGAAGACCGCCTTAGAAATATTGCCATCGTTCTGCACAATAAAAGAAGGCAATTCAGATTCTATTTCTATTGAATACAATTTCATGCAAACAAATGAAATAATAATGAAACCATAGTGTCACTCGGTGGGTATGTATAATTCAGTTTTCAGGAGATTGTCCTATAGGTCAGTTAACTAGTGGTATGAAGCCGTCAAAACATTGGGGGGGAGGGGGCTGGTGGGGTGGACGGATGGTGTTAGGGGGGGTCGTATGCGTAAAAAGCCGAACCTGTCGAATCGACAGGCATTGTTGGTCAGACTCTGAGTGATTGGGCACATAGTGGATACCTCCAGTTCTCAACTGAGCTGGTGATCGACTAAGTGACGTCTGTCCAGGCAATGAGATATGAATTCCATGCCCTGAGCACTTCCGTCCACTGTTCCACTATTGGGCAGCATCTGAGTCCACGGGTGTCGTCCCTTTTCAAAAATCTGTGACTGTTTGTTTCCCATACAAAATCAACATAAACTACACAAGGCTTTGTTAAGGAAGGTTTGCATTTTGGATCGTGTAGGTTTTACTTTTTTATGTTACAGCTACTGGTCAGTGAATTCTTAGTCAGTCTCTCATGGTGCTTTCTACACACACTACACTAGCTGACCAGGCCCCATTGTTGTCAACCTGCCTGCCCCCACTGCTTTGTGTACTACATCAGAATGTTCATATTTTTTTTCTCTTAGACAACTAGTTCTATGCTACATTCATGAATAGTTCATAGTGTAAGAGACATCTCTTGCACAGCATTCAGAATTTCTAAAATATAGTGTTTGGCCTTTACTAACACAAATGTTCCATGTCAACAAGATGGAAGCGTAAGGTAAGCATTCTGAAGGCGCCCTCTAATGCAGTGTTGGCACTATATAAATATATGGCCTCAAAAGGCGGTAAGTCATGGTGGCCCCCTACCTGCTCATTTACCCGGGCCCCAGTGGTGTGTGTCCACGATGGCTCAGGGAGCTGAATAATGGTCCATCAGGGATAGTGGTAGGTCTAGCAAGACCGCTGACATGGGCACTCTGTGGGCCATGGTTGGGGTCCCAATGGGGCTGCAGGCTCCTTGGGTCATGATCTGTGGCTTGTGGGGGGCACAGTTGGGATCAGGGCTCAGTGGGTGGCTGCAGACCTTGCTTGCCCCAGCCCTACTTGCATCAGTGCGGTCTAGCGCCAGGCCTAGGAGTCTGGTTGCAGCAGGCCTCACCGACCCACAGTGAAAGGCACAGTCACAGTGGTGTCTCTGAAATAGCTCTAAGTAAAAGACATGGACACTTGGCTGTGGCTGTATTTCGTCTGAGTCTGTGCACTCAGCCACCCTTTATTTATCCCCTGACACCGCATGTGTTGTCAGGATGTATGGCTGCATGTGTCGTGTTATGTCAGTGCCAGGCGGCCAGTGCCTAATTTGTAAAACAATAAGTGCCAGGGCCCTTTTCAGGAGGCCACTGCAGCATGCATCACCCATGGCCCCTGCCAAGGGCCAATGACAGTACCAACACAACTACTAACCATCTCACTCCTACAAGTAGGGCACGAGTCGGGGGTACACATGTGTGGACGGCGTCCACCCACTTTTTTCACAGGGTGAACGCCATCCACCTTGCCAAGAATTTGGGCCCCAATGAATAATGTGCTGAACTCGTTCCGGTGTAATTTCCAAACACCAGGACACTTTCAGCAGCGCCTGCACGTTGTCTGCTTTCCATCTGCAACAAGCAACAACGTGCAGGTGGGGACGGGGCTTTATTATTTAAGACTCCTGCTGGGCCCATAACAAAGGCCGAATTTGAGGGTTCATCAGGCCTCCTTTTGTTCGAGTCTCTTGGCTGGGAGCAGTCAGGAGCCTCACAACAGATGCAAATCAAGCGGAGGGGAAACAAAGGCTCACACCTTGTTAGCACTTCGCACATACTTAAGAGAGGCAGCTTTTCACTTTGTTCAGTCCCTGTTTAAGAGATATGCATGCACTGTAAGAATATCAGACCTGTTGGTCTTTCTCAGTATTTACACAAAGCAAATTGCATTTATATAGAGCTTACTTCCCCTGAGGACGCGTGCAAATAATTTAAGTACCACTATTTTTTCTTGTATAGCCCTACTCATTCCAATGCAGGGTGTCAGAGCGCTTTACATCAACACGTGCATATTACATGTGCAATAAATTATATAAGTTTGTAAATGAATGTACAGGATGTGTTACATAAAACTGGGGGATTGCAAGGCGTAGAAGTCACATATCATATTCCATAGCTCACTGTGCTATTATCCTCGCGATGCGTTCAAATGTACATATGATTAACCCTGGGCGAAGTGCTACGCTACGCTCGCGTAGTTTGCGAAGTTTGCGCTACTTCGCACAACGCGAATTGCACGTAGCACAGTGCGAACACGCGTAGCGTAGCGTAGCGTAGTGCCGCGGTCATTTTTTGCTTGCTCGCGGTCCTCAACGTCAAGTTGGCGACCGCGAGCAAGCAAAATGACATCCCGGCGAGACTTTTTCCTCGTTCGCGATCAGCAACATCAAGTTGCCGATCGCGAGCGTGGAAAATAAACCTCCCGGCGAGATTCTCAACGCGGGAGGTCAGGTTTCTCATTGCGAGTGGTCGCGTATGCTTGCGACCGCTCGCGATGAGAAACTACCAGTCCGCGTTGAGAAAGCTGCCGCTCGAGTAAAAATCTACTCGAGCGGCAGTAAGAGACAGCTCGCACTGTGCAAGTTGCCGTTTTCAATGATTGCACAGTGCGGACAAGCATCCGGCACTGTGCAATCATTGCGAACAGTGCGCTACGCAGTTCGCGTAGTGCTACGCGAAGCTTGCGTAGCGCGAACTGCACTTTGCGTAGCTTCGCGAAGCATTACTTCGCGAACTACGCCCACCCTTAATCCCGAGTCACCTACGGACAGACAAGTGCACATTAGCTGACTTGGAAAAGTGGGCGGAATACTACAGATCAGATCACACACAATGGCACAAAGTCAGTACACACCGACAAGCCAGGCACGCTGGTTCTGCATCTGTGCCATCATCCTGGGGATGCGACTACTCCTCATCACAAAGGCATCGTGTGCTGAACCAGGGAAACGGGCACACACGTGTGTGATGGTCATGTCTGCAAGACACACCACCAGTGCATTGACCGAGTGGTAGTGCTTGCGGTTCCTGTAGGCCTGCTCCTGGGCCTGTGGTGGTACCAAAGCCACATGTGTCCCATCAATGGAGCCAATGACATGCGGCATCCTCCCCAGGGCATAAAAGTCACTCTTCACGTCAGTGAGTCGTCGCAGTCTAGGGAAATAGATGTACCGGTTCAGGAAGAGCAACATTGCCGCCAAAACATCGCGGAGCACACGGCTCAACATGGTCTGTGACATCCCACCAGCAGTCGCCACAGTATGTTGGAAGGTACCGGTGGCAAAGAAGTGTAAGGCTGCCATCACCTTCACCTTGGGGGTCAGCGCTGTAGGATACGGCCGGCCAGGCTGCAAATGTGGGGACAACTGCACTGCCAAATCCTCAATCAGCTGCCTGGTGAAGCGGTACCGTCGGATGCTGTCCCGTTCCACCATCGTTGCCAGGTCTGGGAATGGTCGATGGACAGCAGGAGCCCTGCAGTGCAGAGGAGAAGTAAGCAAGATTGTCAGTCACCCCACATATGCGGCATTGAGAACACTCAAGATCCCAACATACATCATTATGAGGCACAACTACATGAAGTGTGCAGTTCCGGAAGGACATGTATGGTCCATACATGGCCAACATCTGTCAACACGGTCCAACAGGTGGCATCAATTAGTCCCAGGTTGGCCCATTGGATATCATGAGGCCGTGTCACAGTTCCCATCTCCTGCTGCCGTGTCACAATAACCCCCCACAGTGACATGTGAGGACAGATGTGCCCCAGGCACCACAGCTCAACGACAGGTACATTCCCAGGGACCCTGTATTGCCACATGGACACTGGCATTACATGGAGTATCATGTATACACCACAGCAAAACAACCATGACCCCCACAGGTAGTGGCCCCACTTGCCACGGCAGGACAGACATGGACGTCTGTGACACACACACACACAACATCAAAGTCCATGCACACACAACGTGGATGTGGAGACTGTCTCCCATTGTGCACATGTAATCAGAGACATTGTAAACACTACATGCACAAAGACTGTGGAGGACCATCACTATTGTGCCACTGGGACACCCTGGCTCAAACATACCGTCCCACATGGGACTCACGGGGTATGTGACATGACATACACATACACCACCGTGAAATGTGACCATGGCACATGCACAGATATGAACAGTTGCACATCACAGTGGTCATGTACACGTAACACCCAGGATCCTGTCCCCATGAACACGTGCACAGCCTGGGGGTGGCTGCCCACAGGTGACACCCACAGGACAACATGTACACCAACATACACACAATAGGAAATGCAGCCTTACATGCCTTATGATAAAGTTTGGACAGGCTGTCGTGATGTAGGTGTGCCCCTCACTCCCTGGGAGCCATCTGTGGCTGGCATATGTCCATCTGAGACAGGCATGCTGACATATGCCAGTCACATGTACAGTGATGCGTTGTACTGCAATGGACCGATCGGTGCCTCCGGCCGGCCCATTGCATTCAATGTGTGCGGGTACGCGTTGTACCCCTGTGCGCGTTGTACTGCAATGGACCGATCGGTGCCTCCGGCCGGCCCATTGCATTCAATGTGTGCGGGTACGCGTTGTACCCCTGTGCGCGTTGTACTGCAATGGACCGATCGGTGCCTCCGGCCGGCCCATTGCATTCAATGTGTGCGGGTACGCGTTGTACCCCTGTGCGCGTTGAACTGCAATGGACCGATCGGTGCCTCCGGCCGGCCCATTGCATTCAATGTGTTCGGTGCAGCGTTGTACCCCTGTGCGTGTTGAACTGCAATGGACCGATCGGTGCCTCCGGCCGGCCCATTGCATTCAATGTGTGCGGGTACGCGTTGTACCCCTGTGCGCGTTGAACTGCAATGGACCGATCGGTGCCTCCGGCCGGCCCATTGCATTCAATGTGTGCGGGTACGCATTGTAGCCCTGTGCGCGTTGTACTGCAATGGACCGATCGGTGCCTCCGGCCGGCCCATTGCATTCAATGTGTGCGGGTACGCGTTGTACCCCTGTGCGCGTTGTACTGCAATGGACCGATCGGTGCCTCCGGCCGGCCCATTGCATTCAATGTGTGCGGGTACGCGTTGTACCCCTGTGCGCGTTGTACTGCAATGGACCGATCGGTGCCTCCGGCCGGCCCATTGCATTCAATGTGTGCGGGTACGCGTTGTATCCCTGTACGCGTTGTACCGCAATGGACCGATCGGTGCGCACCCATTGACAATGGGCTTGCCTGGCAACGGACGCGTTTTCGAATTTCGAACGAGTCGGTTGCTGGAAAATCAGTTGGTCACCCACAACAATGTTGCAAAATCATGTATGTCATGAAGTTGAAGATTTGAAGGATGCTGTGGGCGTGTTGTGGTGCTGCTATTCCATGGATTGGCCAGATTCAGAAGATGCAAACGACTTGGACCTATCACTCTGGACACAAGGGACAGTATCTGCCTCTCCAGCACATATATATTGCTGGCTGTTCCCCTGAGAGCTCACTTGCCTGCACTACATGCTCCAGGACGACATCTGCCACTGCACTGCTGCTGTCTCTGCCCCTCTGGACCCTGCAATGGCACGGACTGTGGAGAGAGCCCCAGCCTTCAGCCTTGAAGAGAACCAGGCCCTGCTGGACATCCTACTTCCACAGTACAGCAAGCTGTATGGGACACCAGGGGAGCAGGTGAGTGTTCTGTGCACTGCCTTTCTGAATGTGCATTTTGTGTGACTAGCAAGGCTGGAAGTCTGGACGCCACTGGCTAGCAGGCTCACTGAGTAGTTGTCACCCCCATAGTGTGTAGTGACTTGCACTGGACAGGTATGGTGCAGTGACAGTGCATTTCAACATGGTTTTACTTCCCATGCAATGATACCATGTAGTGACGTCTGGCAAACTATCCATGGGCAGCTTTGCACTGCCTGTGTACATCATGTGCCCCTGTGATTGAGACATGTATATACAACTGTGTCATGCACGGATATGTTGCATGTGTGGTAATGGCCTTTTCACTTTGTCATCCTGACAGGTTAATGCCCATCGGAAGCAGGAGATCTGGAAGGACATCGTCCGGGCCGTCCGGTCCGTGGGGGTCTACAAGCGCCGGATCCGCAACTACCAGAAGAGGTGGCAGGACCTTCGGGGCTGGACCCGGAGGATTGCACGGGTCCAGCTGAAGCTGTCGCCTCCTCGCAGGAGGGGCGGAACACGGACCCTGACCCCCACATGCTCCAGATCCTGGCGGTGGTATTTCCAGACCTGGATGGGCAGCTGAAGGCCAGACAGCAGCAAGGAGGGGGTGAGTCAAAGACTGCACTGTGAACTCTGTATTACATGCTTTGTGCCCTCCTCTGGCCTGGTTCAACTGCCACAGTGCAGCAGTCATGTTGTCCATGAGCCATGTCCCTCTATTGTGCACTGCCCACTGCTCATCTGATACCCAGGTGTGGCCCTTACATTCAGGGAATTGTGTCACTTGGGACTGTGTCCTTGCAGTTTGCTTCACTAAAGGTGGGGGACAGCATCTGTTTCCCTAACTCTGTTGTGGGCATCATGGGTGGGTCCATTGTTCACACAACGCCTGTGTTTGGACATGTGATCTGCGTGTTGCTTTGATATGCGGTCCACTTGCTGAGCTGAGCCACCACATGTGCCTGGGGTATGTGGCACATGCCCATGCAGCGGGTGGGAACAATGTTTGGGCCCCAGGAGTGTGCAGATTACGTGTGTCACACATACATAGCCAGCTATCCACTGTCCAGGGCACATCCCTCATTCATGTGGAGCAGGACAGTCATGCCTACTCCAGGCCATGCAATGCACTCTGTACTCCCACTCCCGTGTATCAGCTGACACATTGTGCACAGTGATTTGACCCCTCAGGTGTCTGCCTCTGTGTCAGTGTGCTGTGGATTAGTTGCCAGGACTGCTGGGGTGTTTCTTGGTAGGGGCTCAGCATGCCCCTGGAGATGTGACCATAGGAGACGATACTTGTGTGTCACATAGGTGTTTGATCAGCTGCGCGTGCAGACTGGGGTATGCGAATGTGAAGTTCAGGCAGCTGTTCGCCATTCACAGCAAATTGTGAGGGGCTCAGGTTCAGAGGGTAGTGTCACAGGTCTCCCATATGTCCAATAGGTATGACCTGGACAGATGAGGGTTAAGATGATGTGTTGTGTGGGGGATGTACATGTGCACTTGTGCAGCTCCAGGACTTGCATTCCCCATGACCTACTATTGTGACACAGTGCATAGTGTTGTTGTCTGGCTGCCAAGTCATACATCACTGAGACAGTGATGTATGACTTAGCAGTCATGCCTCTGCCATGGCATGTGTCAACTTATTGGTGGTCCTGCAGGGGAGTGACATGTGCTACATGCACACCATTGTGGCGATGGCTATCAGGACATGGGTGCATCATGGTGTCTGTCGCTGGTATGCATCACATGCATTTCCCATTTGACTCTGGGCATCCCTTTCATCCGGAAACCTGTACTGACTCAGTGGCAAGAGCTGTGATGTGTGCATGTCCACATGCCACACCGTGTCCTCTGCACTGTCCAACTACTGTGTACTTGGTGCATGTGTCCACACTGGGGTGTTGCAATCCAACAGACACCAGACAGATGGGTGCAAGGCCATGTGGGATGTGAGTGCCATGCTTGGCATCAGACTGACAATTGGCTTCTCCTGTTCAGTTAGGGCACTTTTAGCAATGTACAACTAATGATGCCAGGGCTTGCTCTGTAATGTGCTGTGCTCACAGTGGTTTGTGCGTTTGGTGCAGGTGACTGATGTCTGTCTGTTTCCCCATTGTTTGCAGATACATCCACGGCCACGGAAGGGGACAGCTCCACGGACCAGGAGGAGCCAGAGAGCCAGACTGGGTCAGCAGCCGAGGAGTGGTCGGAGGGACCCAGTGGCACGGAGGGCGAGGGAGCCACACCGAGGAGTCCTCAGCACCATCCACCTCAGCTGAGGACCAGAGCAACTCGGAGGATGACTCCCTTGTGGAGGCGGGTGTCAGCAGCCACCACACCCCAGCTAGTGTTGCTGTCCCCGCCACCACCAGCACCACCACCGCCCTCCCATCGGCTCCCATTCCCCAGGTCCGTGGAGGCTCCCATGTTCGGGAGCGTGTCTCCTTTGGCCCAGGCACCGCACCCCTGCCCCTGTGTCCCCTGCTGCCCTGAGTGAGGAGTCTGTGTACCTCCTTCGCCAGCTCCATGTAGGGCAGACAGCCATGCTGAGTGTCCTTCATGCGCACACCGCACTGTTGACTCAGTTGGTGTCGTTCATGGAGGGCATCTCATCGGGCATGTCTGACCTACAGAGGGGCAACAGGTCCATGGACTCCTCCCTGACGGCAGCAGTGTCCCTCCTCAGACAGTCCCTCACCCCTCCTGCCTCTGCTCCATCCACACTCCCCAGCACCTTACCCGTCCCAAGCACACACACACCGGCACAGGCACACACCAGCACACACACGTCCAGCACACAGACACACACGCCACAAACTAAACGCACACGCACGCACAGTCAGGGGACTGAAACCAGACTCACAGGGGATGGGGCCCTGGTACACACAGACGCATCCACGGGCACTGCGCAGTCCTCAGTTGCCTCTCCCTCCAAAGCACCCTCCCTTGCCTCACCTGCAACCCCAAAGACCCAGCGCCTCTTCCTCAGTGACCTCGGCCTCTTCCCCTCCGATCCAGCTGCCCCAGCATCCAGGGGGAAGAGGAAGCCCCCACACGGAGCAGAGTGCCCCTCGCCCCCGGACACCCTCCCCCAGGCGCAGACAGACTGAGGCCCCCACCCGCAAGTCCCCCGGAGTGCTAAGAGCAAGACCCCGCCGCCCTGCAGCTCAAGCACCAGGTCTCCTTCCTCCATCCCTCAGGCCCCCACTCCACAGGTGCCCCCACCACACGCTGCCCCAGGTTCCCCCACCCACAGATATACCATCCCCAAGAGGCTCCTGCCTTCTCCCCCTGCCACTTGCTCTCCCGGCACCACACCCCCGCTGCGCTTGTCTGTGCCACTGATGTGGTGAGGGTGTCCTCCCCCTCTGTCCAGCCCACCTTGCCTGTTCCCCATTCTCCTCCCCTGGTGGTAGGCACTGCAGTGGAGTCCACTACCACCCTGTCTGACTTGGGCACTGCAGTGGCGGACCTGTCCACTCCATCTGCAGGGTCCACTGCAGTCGTGCCGGCACCCACAACATCTGAGCCATGCCCCCAGTTGTGCCGGCACACACCATGTCAGACACCTCCACTGCAGTTGTCAGTGGCTCTCCAGCACCCACCACCCCTTCCCTGCTTCCTCCTGGTGAGCCCTGATCCTGTCCCTGCGGTGCCTGGCCTACCCCCGGTTGCCCCTCCTAGTGGATTGTCCCTGGTTTTGTGCAGGCATGTGTAGGGTGGCATCTGCCACTGTCACCCACTTGTGACTTTGTTGATGGACTGGCCATTGGCCTTTGTTTATGTTCTACCGGACTTCTACTTTTAATGCCACATATGCTGAATAAAGCAACTTTCTGTTCTCTAGTGCTTTTGCTTCTGATGTACATGATGTTGATGATGCTAACCATGCCCTTGCTGCAGTGATGGTGATATTTGGTCTCATGATAATGAAGTGTTACTGTGCAGGAACCCATGTGGTCCAGGGGGAATGTGTCCTATCCTGTGGTGTATCCATGTCATCCATAGCAGCATCTGAGGGTGTCATGTGTTCAGTATTTGGCAATGGGATTTCCTACTTAGATTGGCTATTTCACATCTGTGGCTTCCACCCCTGCACATCTGTTGTGCCTGCCATTGTTCAATTCGTCTACTTCCCTGACCGTGTGGCCATCTCCAGTGGACATGCAGGTTTGGGCATCAATGGGGAAGGACTCATCTGTGTTGTCAGTGCAACATTGCTATACAAGTGTGTTGGATCTGTGCTGATGATTCCGTTGGCACTTCCATGACCAGGCTGATGTGACGGGAGCCCTCATTTGGTGCTAATTGTTGATTGTGTGACCAAGTGCTCAGCTGACATGGTGGGGCCCTACTGAGGCAACATATGGCACAGCTTTCCTCACACAGGAGTGGAGTCCCCTCATGGCAGTGTGTACTCCTGTGACATTGCCTGCGCCCAAGGTGTGTGTTGTATGTGCATGTCTGTGTGTTCACTTCTGTTTAGCTGTGCATGCTGTGATCCCTAGTGTTGTACCTGTTTGTGATGCTAGCTGAGTTGAGCTATGTTCCCCCAAAGTCTTCTCCCTGGGTTCTCTGTGATGTGGGTGCATGGCACATTACTGGTCATCAGGGTGTCACCCATAGGTGTGCTTGCTGTCAGGGCTGAGTTTGTGTGCAGACGCAGATGGGTCAGTCAGGTTTCCCCCTGGCACTTGTTGTTTACCCCTGTCATGTGATTTCCAGTTTGTGTTATCTTTCAGTGATTGTGACACGTTGTGTGTGTGACTGCTGGCACTCCTCAGGGTCCGGGCTGCAATGTTGGTTGTTGTCTATGTGTGTTCTTTGTGGGTGACCTTGGCTTCTTCATTGGTGTGTGACTGTGGATGTGATCCCATTGGTTGGTGTGGTATTGCCGTCATGTCCATGTACGGCGTAGTGTGCAGTGTGTCAGACATTCAGGAGTCTTGTTGAGTGTCCATGTGTGATGTGTTTCTGCACCTTGGTTCCCACCCACCACCCTGGAATAGTCATGGGTGCATGTGCAATGTCACCAGTGCATGTGTGCTTCACTGCTGCACATTGTTGGAGGTCGAGGGGTGTGGTGTTGAGTATGTGCAGATGAGTTGTTGCCCGGCTAGGCCCCTGCCTCCATGTTGGCCTTGGCTTACTGGCCATGCTGTTTGATTTGTGCTTGTGTAGGTGTGATGGTAGTTAGTTGCTCAGTACACATGATTGTGGTTCACAGTGTGAACCACATTTGGCTTTGTCATCACAGTGGGATTGTAATGCAGCCCAGGGTCACCACATTGTGGGGGCCCTGGGGGTGGTGCTGTGGTGTGTCTGTGTCATGCTGTGTCAGTTGCTGTCCCTACGTGCCTGTGTGACATGTGTGATTTGTGCTCCCTCTCATCTGACAATGCCTGCTTGCCCACATAGGGGATTTGGATCCATGAGTTACCTTTGTGTGGCACTGTATGCACATCTGTATGATTGGTATTCAGGTCTCCTCATGTGTTGTGTGGTTGCCTGGGGACACTGGCACCCCCCTCACCTGTTGTGTATGATGTGCAGTGTGGGTCTGCCTGTTTGTGTTTGTGCATCTGCACCACTGCATTGGCATATCTTGGGTGTGCCATTGGCTGTATGTAGTTTGGTGGGTTTCCCCTGCTGTCCCTGGGACTCCTAGGTCATCGGTCAGCACAATGATCATGGTTTGTGTGTCCCATTGCTGCCATGGTATGGTATCTGTTCACCTCACATCTGCAGTCTCCACAGGGTATCTGCATGTGTGTGCCCATTGCTGCAAATATGTGGGTCTGCATTCTGATGGTCACTTCTGTCATTGTGTCATTGATGATTGTTGACGGTGTCAGCCCCCATGGGTGTTGTTTGTCTGCACATGGCCAAAGTTATGTCTTATTTGCACTGCAGGATTTGGCTCCCCCAATTTATGTTGCAATGGGACACATACACTACTTTGCCACTGATGTGTTTGTTGTTCTGTGACCAGGAATCATCCATGCAGTTTGGCAGTTGCACCTCTTTCTTTGTCAACACTTACCTTTTGGTCACTGTGATGATGGGGGTTTGGACCCCATTGCCACAATGTTCGAAATGTGCTTCAGCTATGGACCCCACACTTACATTTTGGTCACTGTGATGATGGGGGTTTGGACCCCATTGCCACAATGTTCGAAATGTGCTTCAGCTATGGACCCCACACTTACATTTTGGTCACTGTGATGATGGGGGTTTGGACCCCATTGCCACAATGTTCAAAATGTGCTTCAGCTATGGACCCCACACTTACCTTTTGGTCACTGTGATGATGGGGGTTTGGACCCCATTGCCACAATGTTCAAAATGTGCTTCAGCTATGGACCCCACACTTACCTTTTGGTCACTGTGATGATGGGGGTTTGGACCCCATTGCCACATTGTTCAAAGTGTGCTTCAGCTATGGACCCCACACTTACATTTTGGTCACTGTGATGATGGGGGTTTGGACCCCATTGCCACAATGTTCAAAATGTGCTTCAGCTATGGACCCCACACTTACCTTTTGGTCACTGTGATGATGGGGGTTTGGACCCCATTGCCACAATGTTCAAAATGTGCTTCAGCTATGGACCCCACACTTACCTTTTGGTCACTGTGATGATGGGGGTTTGGACCCCATTGCCACAATGGTCATGGCCTGCTTGCATTGTGGGTGCCACACACATATATGTTTGGCACATGTGCTAGGGGGTCACATTGTATGTTCAAAGTCATGTTCGGTGTTGTAGGCATTTGACACAGTCTACACACGCTTGTCATGGTGTTGGGGGGATGTCTTCTTCTTGCATTCCCTAGGTTGTGGTGTGCTGGTTGTGTCATGCATTGTCCATCCTATGAGTGGGGGTGGTAGTAGTGGTAGGCATCCAGCCCCCCCTGGGTGAGGGTGGTAGTAGTGGTAGGCATCCTGCCCCCTGGGTGAGGGTGGTAGTAGTGGTAGGCATCCTGCCCCCTGGGTGAGGGTGGTAGTAGTGGTAGGCATCCTGCCCCCTGGCTAAGGGTGGTAGTAGTGGTAGGCATCCTGCCCCCCTGGGTAAGGGTGGTAGTAGTGGTAGGCATCCTGCCCCCCTGGGTAAGGGTGGTAGTAGTGGTAGGCATCCTGCCCCCCTGGCTAAGGGTGGTAGTAGTGGTAGGCATCCTGCCCCCCTGGGTGAGGGTGGTAGTAGTGGTAGGTATCCTGCCCCCCCTGGGTAAGGGTGATAGTAGTGGTAGGCATCCTGCCCCCCCTGGGTAAGGGTGGTAGTAGTGGTAGGCATCCTGCCCCGCCTGGGTGAGGGTGGTAGTAGTGGTAGGCATCCTGCCCCCCCTGGCTAAGGGTGGTAGTAGTGGTAGGCATCCAGCCCCCCCTGGGTGAGGGTGGTAGTAGTGGTAGGCATCCTGCCCCCCTGGCTAAGGGTGGTAGTAGTGGTAGGCATCCAGCCCCCTGGGTAAGGGTGGTAGTAGTGGTAGGCATCCTGCCCACTCTGGGTAAGGGTGGTAGTAGTGGTAGGCATCCTGCCCCCTGGGTGAGGGTGGTAGTAGTGGTAGGCATCCTGCCCCCCTGGCTAAGGGTGGTAGTAGTGGTAGGCATCCTGCCCCCTGGGTGAGGGTGGTAGTAGTGGTAGGCATCCTGCCCCCTGGCTAAGGGTGGTAGTAGTGGTAGGCATCCTGCCCCCTGGCTAAGGGTGGTAGTAGTGGTAGGCATCCAGACCCCCTGGGTGAGGGTGGTAGTAGTGGTAGGCATCCTGCCCCCCCTGGCTAAGGGTGGTAGTAGTGGTAGGCATCCTGCCCCCCCTGGGTAAGGGTGGCATTAGTGGTAGGCATCCTGCCCCCCTGGCTGAGGGTGGTAGTAGTGGTAGGCATCCTGCCCCCCCTGGCTAAGGGTAGTAGTAGTGGTAGGCATCCTGCCCCCCCTGGGTGAGGGTGGTAGTAGTGGTAGGCATCCTGCCCCCCTGGCTAAGGGTGGTAGTAGTGGTAGGCATCCTGCCCCCCCTGGGTGAGGGTGGTAGTAGTGGTAGGCATCCTGCCCCCCCTGGCTAAGGGTGGTAGTAGTGGTAGGCATCCAGCCCCCCCTGGGTAGAGGTGGTGGTGCGCATTCAGGCCCCTGTGTGCATATGTGGCATTGGTGATGGGCATCCCGCCCCTATGGTGCTGCTGTTGCTGGTGTAAGTATATTCTGCATCCCTCTGTGTGTGTGTGTGTGTGTGATGTGTCGTGTACGTGTTGTATGTGTTTTGTGGTTGGTGTCTGGCTTACCTTCTGCGCCGTACGCATCCGTGCCTGTTCCGGTAGTAAATGTAGAATATTGGTATGATCGGGACGAAGGGATTCATGGTTGGTTCGTGTTGTTCGTCCTTCTCGTTGCTTCGCGTCGTCCTCGTCGCTTCGCCTCGTCGCTTCGCCTCCTCCTCGTCGCTTCGCGTCGTCCTCGTCGCTGCCGTGTTCGTCTCGGAGCCGTGGATCGTGTTGTGGCGCGAATCGGAGCTTATGTGCGCCTCTCCCGGATGCTTTGACGTGCCGTGCGTAGCGACGGGTTCGGTGCGTACGGAAAGCGCATCGTACTCGTTCGGCCGGACGGAGCTGCATTTTCCCTTCCGTGCGACTCGATTCAGCGTTTCCGGATTTGCCTCGGTCGGGGAACAGGACCTGGTTTGGGTGAGTACGGCTCGGCCGGATTCTTTGCTGTTGTGCGCATCGTACTTGCTCGTTCGGTGTGCTGTACGGATCGGTCGGGAAACAGGCTTTCGCATGGCTTTTTTCCCCACCGAATGGTGTTGGGTACGCCTCCGACCGAGATCGGAATCGGCCCCATTGTCTGTGGATGTAATTATATTTAGATGTGACATACTATTTGGGTTCTATTACAGATGCGGCTCACTGTGGCTGAAACTGTTGTTTCACTAAAGCTGACAACACAAGTGTACTAAATGAAATGTTTTTGTTTGCCTTCGAACTAAATAAAAATATTGAAAATGAAAAAAATAAACAAACAAATCAGGCAGTAGAGTTCAACAAAAATGCATGGTTTGACATGTAAAAGTTGTGAAAACCTAAAGAAATAGCTTACATCCCACCAAACTGGCCAATGAGGCATCCATGCAGAAGCTACTTTGCTAACTTTTCACAAAAAGAAAAGATACTCTCACATATCCTTGGTGCTAAATTTCATGCACATACCATATGCCTGGGATAAATAGAGAAAAGTCCCTTAAAACATTGAACCTTACAGACCTGGATATTGCACTCTCACCTCTTTTGCTACCTACAAATCGGACATGCCACAACACCATGCTTAGCCAAGACTGAGGAGGTCCTGACCTTTAGCCCACTTGAGGCATATATTACTATGTCAAAATTACCACGAGGGGCTGACTATCCTCAATATACAAAACTTTCATTCATCATGAACACACCAGACACATGTACCAAGCAGAGAGAAGCATGTAAAGTGGGTACAAGCCCTTTCGAAGACGCAGAATGGACATATGCGCTGATGGCAACCAGAGAATCTGCAGTATCCATGGGATACCATATGATACAATTTAAGTATCTGCAAACGATTTATTTTACACTGAACTGACTATGGCGAAAGCAGAGAAGTTCAGACCCAACATGTTTCAGATGCCAAACCGAAGAGGGACATTTCCTTCATACGATCTGGTCGGATCACTGACATAACATCGACACTCATAAAATCGACCTACAAAATTATCAACACACAAATATCGATATTCTATACTTATTTAAAAAAAATACACAAATATCGACACAAAAATATCGTCAAACATTAACATCGATATCACTAATATCGATCAAATAAATATCGTTATAACTAATATCGCAAAATTAAATAAACATACAAAATGACACAAATATCGATAAAAATATAGACCACACAATTATCGCCAAAAACAAAATATCCACACCTTAAAAATATTTTTAACAGAATATATCAAAAAAATCACAAACACACACAACATATTAAATAAAGAAAAGTTAAATAAATTATAGTTAAAAAAATATATTTAACATAATTAAATCCACCAAATTAATTACTCCTTATGAATAGAATATATAAAATAAATTATTATACATTCAATACAATATAAATTACAAATTATATACTACAATACTTTTAAATAAAGTAAGAATAAAAAAAGTTTAACTAAACATCAATTAGCGTTTCCCATATAAGGAAACAACTGCCAAATTAATTGAAAACATTAGCAACAACCAATGAAAAACACCTACAACTCAAATAACCCAATAAGAGTGAAAGGACAATTAAAAACTATATAAACTAAAGAAAATTTAACATTATTTTACTCTACAACAATTTCTTCATTGAAAACTCTTATTTCAACTTCACAAAGTAAGTAAAATATCAATTCAATGTTACAACTGTATAAAATAATAGTAAAGAAATTTTTACAATAATTAAATAATTAATTTTTTTTTTTTTAATTATATCTCCTCTACAGAAACTCCAAAAGACACTCAACTAACTACAAAAATCATCAAAAAACCACCTTGCAAAAAAAGTAAGTATAAATCACAATTAAACTAATATAACAACTAAAAATCCCAACCCAAAGCGCCCACTAACCACACAAACCCCAAAATACAGAAAATGCTGTTGAACAAATTTATTTAAATTATTATCTTTTTTCTGAAGGAAATAAAAAGAAACACTAAAGCCAAGCAGCAACAGAAACACCTCAGCGTCAAAAAAAGTTCAACATATCCAAGCATGTAAGTATAACTTTGTAAATGGAAATGTATATTACAATAAAAACAATTACAATACATTAAATATTTTTTATATACATTTCTCATAGCATTTGAAACATCAGAATGACTGAAGGTGCAAAATTCATTACTTCCCAGAAAGGAAAACTGTTATTATGCTATATGGGATATGTCTACACCCAAGAAAAACACACAGGCGACAAAATTAATTGGAAATGCGGCAAATATTATGCAAATGCATGTTATGGGAGGGCTACAACAAACTAACCACTGTATTAAATGTTAAGGAACATAACCAACCCCTTAACATAGCTGAAATAGAAGTGAGAGACACTTTAGAAACTCTGAAAGAAGCTAGCACTAGCTCTCAAAAACCTATTACTGAAAAACTAAAAGACATACTCCCCAGAGTTCCAGAACATGTAACTGGCCAATTACCCTCTGTCTCAACGTTAAAAAGGCTAATAGCTAGAACAAAAAAAACCAACTGCTACCACCCCACCTAGCCCCAAAACTTTCAGTGAAATTCAAATACCACCTGAACTCACTAACTCAAAATGATGAGCAATTTCTTCTTTATGACAATAAAACTAATGACAAAAGGATTATAATATTTGCAACTCCCACAAACTTACTTAAACTACAGAATTGTGAGACATGGATGATGGACGGAACATTTAAAATATGTCCCAAACCATTTTACCAATTTTACACAATCCATGGACTATATCACAATACCAACATCCCCTTTATATATGCCCTGTTACCAAACAAACAAACCACTACCTATGTAGAACTCTTAACAAAAGTAAAGCAAGAAACTAATAATTACTATCCTCAAAAAATTATCATGGACTTTGAACAGTTAATGATACAAGCCATCCTGAAAAACTACCCTCACACAGCAATACAAGGTTGCTATTACCACTTTAATCAATGCATATGGAGGCACCTTCAAACATCTACGCTTAGGGCCCGATTCCGATGCGGTTAGGAAAGCATTCCTACCTAGAGCCTGATTACGATGCGGTTAGGAAGGCCTCCTAACGGCATTTGCTCCTTCCGAATCGGATCGGGAACGTGTCTTCCCGACCGATGGCCATATTACGATGCGGTTAGGAACATAGGCTCCCATAGAAGTCAATGGGAGTCCAACCAAATCGTATCTGGAAGCATCCGGATGCATCATACTCGGTCGGTCGGACTCTCCCGATCAGAGTCAGTCGGAAACCAGTTCCAAACCAATTCGATCAGGAAGGTTTCCTAACCGCATCAGAAGCGGGCCCTTAGTGTAGAATATGCAACTAATAGCAATTTTGCATATGAAATTAAAAAGCTAATAGCACTAGCATACGTCCCAATAACAGATGTAGCAGAACACTACAATGTATTAATAGAAAGCCCCTACTACCAAACAAATGAACATAAACGAAGTCCCCTACTGGACTATTTTGAGGATACCTGGGTGGGAAGGCTACACAGATCTGGACACAGCAGACAGCCCATATACCACATTCCATGGCGGAATGTATATAACAGTACCCTAAACAAAGAAGCAAAAACTAATATTGCTGGGAAAGGATGGCATAATGCTTTCCAAGCCACAACAGGCAGGACCCAACCAACCCTACACAAATTATTACAATCAAAACAAAAAGAACAATGCTGCCAACAACTAAGGGGCCGATTCCGATCTCGGCCGGTAGGGCACCGAATCGGATTCGGCTTTACCGGATCCGATTCGGAGGCCTTGTTTCCGACCGATTCGAACATGCGTCCGGGCGAGCGAGTACGATGCGAGCGTACGCGAAATCGCCGACCGACTCGTTCGCGGGTCCGAACCGCTCCGACCGACTCGCACCACGCAATGGAGACATTCCCCGACCGAGCAAGTACGATGTGCGCCTCGAGCAGTCCGACTGACTCGTGCCGTCTGACTCCAAAGAGCAGTTGGAGCCAGACTTCGGGGGTCCGTGTCGGACCCCCCTGCACGCGTAGCCGCGCGAGTCGCACACAGGGGGGACCCATGGGTCCCCCCTACACGTGCATGTACTGCGTGAGTCGCATCGACGCGTACCCGCTGTAAGGGGCGCCCTTGTTCGCGACATACCCACTGAGTCAATGGGAGGCCGTGTACGCGTTGTACGACCGGCTCCCATTGACTTCAATGAGAGTCCGACCGAATCGAGTCCGATAGCATACGGACGCATCGTACTCGTTCGGTCGGGCTGCTAGAGTCCGGTTCGGTCGGAAATCTCTCCGGCTCGGTTGGAGAGATTTCCGGCCTGAATCAGAATTGGCCCCTAAGACTTGAACAGTCTGTAACACAGCTAGGTCCAAAACTAACTAAACAAACTAAAACAATGTTCGAGCACTTACAATACAAAGTAAGACTCTACCCAAACACTAGAGGGCTAGAATATCTAGAAACAATAGCTAAATCCCTACTTTAACCCCTTCGATGCTCATGACGAGCTGGACTCGTCATGGCACACAGTGGTCGTGTGCTCATGACGAGTCCAGCTCGTCATAAGACCACCCACGGGGGAAGCGCTGGCGCTCCCCCCGTGGGAATCCGATCGTCGGGTTTTTTTGGGGGAAGGGAGGGGAAGGGCTTCCCCTGCCTCCCCCCGCCCCCCCAATGACGTCAGCGCGCGAGGCGCGCTGACGTCATTGAGGTTTCCTTTGTTCCCGACGCGCTGGAAGCCATTTGCTTCCAGCGTGTCGGGAAAAGGTTAGTTTTGGCTCCGGGGAGGGGGATTTGAAACAGAAGAGGCATCGAGGGAAAGGAAAAGCCTTTCCTTTCCTCGATGCCTCTTTGTGCATTCCTGCTGCACGATCATGCGATCGTGCAGCAGGAATGCCCACTAGACGCCAGGGAATTTTTTAAAACACGGAAAATACTGTTTTGGGGAGTGGCCCCTTGGGCAAGGGTCGCTCCCCTTTTGGGGGGCCTTATGTTTTTGGTGCTCTGCCCCCCTGGGGGGGGGCAGTTTTATTTATATAGCGCGGGGCTTTACCCGAAGGTGTGAGCGCTTCAGTAACATTACATGATGAGAAGGTTACAAGTGAGCATAATACAAAAGCAAGCGTTACATTACATGAGGAAAAAGTGACAATTGTGCATGATACATGAGATACAAAATACAAATAGAGGTATAATACTGCAATAAGTGGCAGAACACACTGGGAAGGCACTTCTATAGGCATGGAGTACAGAATTTCCTATAGTGGAAGAACTTCCTTGAGGGAGTAGAGAGGGCGTGAAAGGGTACACAAATCCAGCACAGCACGCAAGGGTGAGGAATGTACAGGAAAAAGTACAAATTTACAATGAAGAGCGAACTTCCTAGAGGGGGCTGAGAGTGAAAGTATTAGTTCTGAAAGTGTCTTTGGAAGAGAAGAGATTTGAGGTCAGCTTAGAAGATCCGGGTAGAGGAGGTGGCACGGAGCAATGGGGGAAGCGAGTTCCAGATTCTCACCGCATTGCCTGAGAAGGATTGCGCCATCGATCTTTTCCTTTTGAAGACGGGGGTGGGGGGGCTCAAGCAGAAGCTTTTTCGCATTGCGAGAAGGGCGAGAGCCACCGGACAATTTCAATTTATTCGCCAGGTAACGAGGGGAGGACGTGTGTAAGGCTTTGTGTGTGATGCAGGCAGTTTTGTAAATAGATCTTGCCTCGATCGGAAGCCATCGAAGAGAGGACAGGATAGGAGTGACGTGGTCGCTTCGTTTAGACCCTGAAATGAAGCGAGCTGCTGAATGGAGGATGGATTTGAGAGGGGAGAGGTGGGATTTGGGTAGGCCCATCAGAAGAGAATTGCAATAATCCAGTCTTGAGAGAACCAGAGATTGTACCAAGGTTTTTAAGTCTTTCTTCGGGAAGAACCGACGGATCCCCCATAGAAGGCGCAACTGGTAACGTGCGTTCTTAGCAATAGAGTTGATGTGGGAGATTAGGTTGAGTCTTTTGTCAAGAATGACACCTAGGGATTTAGCGCTGTCTACAATGATGGGTTTGTTGTTGAGTAGGTTCAGCTGATCCATCCAAGATTGAACAGGAGGAGGTGAGAGAGAGGTAGAGAGGAGGAGGAATTCAGTTTTGGCGGGATTCAGAATGAGTTGGTGAGCTAACATCCAGTTGTGAATAGAGTTGAGAGTAGAGTTGAGTAGTGAGAGATCGTGTGCGGAAGATAAAGGTATCTTCCCACTAGTCCACCAGGCATTTATTTGTGGAGAGTGACCCCTTGGGTGGCAGAATAGCAGTATGTTTTTAGGCCCATCTGCCCCCAAGGAGGGCAGAAGCCACTAGACACCAGGTTTTTTTAATTTTTGTGTTGGGGAGTGGCCAAAAGGGCAAGGGTTGCTCCCCTTTTACGGGGGTGAATATTTTATTTATACTCTTTGGCCCACCTACCCCTTAGCTTGGCTGGTGGATTGTGTGTGGACTGGTGCATTATTTGCATATGTGATTGTAATGTTGTTTTTCTCCTTTTTATTCTAGTGTAAAGCTTTTGATTCCTGTTTGCGGTTTCGGCAGTGGTTGTTCTGCAGTTTTGCGTAATTGCATTTATTTGGTAAGAAAAATATTTTTGTTGTGTGTACTCCAAATGAGTATTATTGTCATGCATGAATGAATTTTTTGTAAGTGGTGTCATAATGGCAGCATATTTGTTAGTGTTCAGAGCATGAAATTCTTTGCGATGTTTTGCATTGTCTTATGTGTAATTTTTTTTTCTTCTTTTTTAGTGGGATATTGTTGATCCTTACTGTGTCTGTGCAGAGTAGGTGGTGGTGAGTCTAGCTGCTTCTGTCACGTGAGTGGTATAGTGTTGGAGTATATAGGTCTTTGTGATAAAGCTACATTTTGTTTATTTCTTTTTTTTACAAAGGGTTTGTTGTTGTTGACTTGTTTGACAAGTAACCTTTATTAGTAAGCATTATGGCTAGCCGTAGAATTACTGCTCAGCAGGTGGTTGGTTTGCTTCTTGAAGCTTCCTCTGAGCAGGATTATGAGACTGACAGTGCGTCTGAGGGAGAGGAGGGAGGGGAAGATTCAGGCAGTGAGTTTTCTCTCCACATGGAATCATCGGATGATGAAGGTACTCTCAGTGCAGATTAAGTGCCCGTTTTAGAGGAGGATACTACTGTGCCGATGGTGCAAGAGGCATCTGGATTGCAGCCTGGGGCTGCTAGGCTTCCTACTGGAAGTGCTGGACTCTGGGTTGATCCAAACATGGTGCAGCCGGTGTTGCCTGCCTTTAGTGGTTATGCAGGGTGTAGAGTGGATTGTGAACATTATTTGCCTATACAGTATTTTCAGTTGTTTATGGATGATGTATTTTTGGGTGAGATTGTTGAGCAGACTAATTTGTATGCTGAACAGTTTTTGAGGGACAACAGTGCCAGACTTGGGCCCCATTCTAGAGCTACCCGGTGGAGTCCCACAAATCTGGAAGAGATGAAGAAGTTTTTGGGTTTGACTTTTTTGATGGGTTTGATAAGGAAGCCGTCCATGGGTTCATATTGGTCTACCAGTCCCTTGATGGCAACGGCCATATTTCCTGCAGTTATGACTCGTGATCGGTATTTACTTTTGCTTCGGATGCTGCATTTTGTTGATAATGGTTTGGCGTTGCCACGAGATCACCCTGAATGTGACCGTCTTTTTAAGATTCGGCCTGTTCTTGATCACTTTGTGGATCGATTTTCAGAGATCTATACTCCAGGGAAAGAAATATCTATTGATGAGTCTTTGTTCCTGTTCAAGGGCCATTTGGTTTTTAGGCAGTACATTCCTAGCAAGAGGGCTATGGAATTAAGCTGTATATGTTGTCTGAGAGTAGGACAGGATATGTTTTTAATTTGCGTGTGTACACTGGTAGGGATTCCACTATTGACCCCCCTGGTTGTCCGTCCACTTTTGGAGTTTCAGAGAAAATTGTGTGGGATCTTGCTAGAGGACTGTTTAACAGAGGCCACCATTTGTACCTTGATAACTTCTACACTGCTGTGCAATTGTTTAAGGAATTGTTGAAAGTGGACACTTTTGCTTGTGGCACAATCCGCTCTAACCGTAAAGGTTATCCAAAAGAGCTTGTTTGCAAAAAACTTCAGAGGGGACAGTGCAGTGCCTTGCGTAGTGAGGAACTGCTAGCTGTGAAATTTGTGGACAGGAGGGATGTGTACATGCTGACTACCATCCATGATGAGAGTACTTCACCTGTGGCTGTTTGGGGTCAGATTGCTGAAGTGCGCAAACCTGTGTGCATTTTAGACTACAATAAGCACATGGGTGGTGTTGATAGAGTAGATCAGAGGTTGGAACCTTACACTGCTATTCGTAAGGCTTACATTTGGTATAAGAAGTTGGCCATCCATCTCTTCAATTTAGCAACTTTCAATGCTTTTGTTGTGTTCAAGGAGTGTTCTCCTGCGTCAAAGTTGACTTTTGTTCAGTTTCAGCAGTCTGTCATAGGCAGCCTTGTTGTTGTGGAACAGGCAAGTGTTCCTAGAGTTGGAGTGGTGGAGGATGTGGCTCGATTGAAAGATCGCCACTTTCCTGATCACATTCCTCCTACACCCTCAAAAGACTTTCCCACTAGGAGATGTAGAGTCTGTTGGCGAAGAGGTACGCGGAAGGAGACTCGTATGTACTGCCCTGAGTGTCCTTCTAACCCTGGGCTGTGTGTGCCTGCTTGTTATAGAGCGTACCACAAGCAAAAGAATTATTGGGAGCAACCATGAGTGGTAAAGTGAACTGCCTGGTCTGTAATGTTTAAGAATTGTTGTTCTGTTTCAAGGTTGGCATTAGTACAATGTATTTAGTTTCTGATTTTGTGTTAGTAGATTTGTATCTATTTGCAATTTGTTTGTGTTTTCTTTTTTGTATAAAAAAATCCTAAATGTGATGGTGGTGTGTGTAGGCTGGTGCTTGGCTGGCGGTGTGCGTGGAGTGGCGCTTGGCTGGCGGTGTGCGTGGAGTGGCGCTTGGCTGGCGGTGTGCGTGGAGTGGCGCTTGGCTGGCGGTGTGCGTGGAGTGGCGCTTGGCTGGCGGTGTGCGTGGAGTGGCGCTTGGCTGGCGGTGTGCGTGGAGTGGCGCTTGGCTGGCGGTGTGCGTGGAGTGGCGCTAGGCTGGCGGTGTGCGTGGAGTGGCGCTAGGCTGGCGGTGTGCGTGGAGTGGCGCTTGGCTGGCGGTGTGCGTGGAGTGGCGCTTGGCTGGCGGTGTGCGTGGAGTGGCGCTTGGCTGGCGGTGTGCGTGGAGTGGCGCTTGGCTGGCGGTGTGCGTGGAGTGGCGCTTGCCTGGCGGTGTGCGTGGAGTGGCGCTTGGCTGGCGGTGTGCGTGGAGTGGCGCTAGGCTGGCGGTGTGCGTGGAGTGGCGCTAGGCTGGCGGTGTGCGTGGAGTGGCGCTTGGCTGGCGGTGTGCGTGGAGTGGCGCTTGGCTGGCAGTGTGCGTGGAGTGGCGCTTGGCTGGCGGTGTGCGTGGACTGGCGCTCGGCTGGCAGTGTGTGAGTAGTGACTTGCTGCTGGTCACTACACACACTGCTAGCCGAGCGACACTCCACGCAATCCATCAGCTTGTGTGGTTGCTGTGTTAGGAATATAGGCGTGTGAAAGTGATGGGCCCTTGAATGGCGCTGTCTGCTGGTGTGAGTGTTGTAATGTGATGGGCCCGCGGCTGGTGGTGTGAATGGTTTTGTATTTGTCACACGTATGAAAGGTGTATGAATGGCCTGTAAAGAGGTTGGTGCCTTGTCGTGGCTTTACAGCTCACGAGCTGTGAGTCAATGGTTCAGTTTCTCGTCCTTTCAATTATTAGCAGTGCATTTCATTTTTGTGAAATCACTTGTTAATACAATTGTATATACTGAACCATCACTCACCCTCGTGCCAAATCCAACCAGTATGTGTGTGTGCTTGAGGATTAGATGGCTGTGCAGTAATATTTTTTTTTTGTCTTTCTCAAGCAGGGTGTAACTTGTCCCTTTTTGTGAATGTTGTAATGTTTTTGTTTCGTGCCTGGTGGTGTGAATGGTCTTGTGTGTATCACGTATGAAAGGTGTGTGAATGGCCTGTAAAGCGGTTGGGGCCTTGACGTGGCTTTACAGCTCACGAGCTGCGAGTCACTGGTTCAGTTTTTTGTCCTTTCAATTATTGACAGTGCATTTCATTTTTGTGAAATCTCTTGTTAATAAAATTGTATATACTGAACCATCACTTGCCCTCGTGCCAAATCCAACCAGTATGTGTGTGTGCTTGAGGAATAGATGGCTGTGCAGTAATCTTTGTCTTTTTAGTCTGTCTGCCAAGGTGTACATTCCGTCTAAGAATAACCTACCAACTGTAGATATTGTCGTAAACGAAACACCCATGGGAGTACATGGTGATATCTCTCTTGTGGATCCCAACAAGTTATGGTACCCACAATGTCCTGCAAACCTCAAAATGTCTGTCACATTTTCCTTGCAATATTGTGCCAAAATTTTCACGCTGCAGAAATAAACAACACATTATCTCAAAATGACCTGGTTTTGCAAGGGGGTCACCTGGGTTTTGGCCCGGGGCTCGGCGGCCACCTAGGGAAACCTACCAAACCCACACATTTCTGAAAAGTAGACACCCGGGGGCTTCCAGGGAGGTATGGCTTGCGTGGATCCCCCAACGTTTCCTTACCCAGAATCCCCTGCAAACCTCAATTTTAGCTGAAAAAATCACTTTTTTCAGAACTTTTTGTGTGGGAAAGTGTGGCATCACCGGGCTCACTACGTTTTGGGCCCTTGCCTGTCGCGGGTACTTGGGCCTCCCACACAAGTGAGGCACCATTTTTATCGGGAGACCTGGGGGAACGCTGGGTGGTAGGAAATTTGTGTGAGGCCAGTGATGCCACACTTTCCCACACAAAAATGTGTGAAAAAAGTGATTTTTTTCAGCTAAAATTGAGGTTTGCAGGGGATTCTGGGTAAGGAAACGTTGGGGGATCCACGCAAGCCATACCTCCCTGGAAGCCCCCGGGTGTCTACTTTTCAGAAATGTGTGGGTTTGGTAGGTTTCCCTAGATGGCCGCCGAGCACGGGGCCAAAGACCCAGGTGACCCCCCTTGCAAAACCAGGTGGTTTTGAGATAGGCAATTTTGATGTCGCCTCACTACGTTTTGGGCCCTTGCCTGTCGCGGGTACTTGGGCCTCCCACACAAGTGAGGCACCATTTTTATCGGGAGACCTGGGGGAACGCTGGGTGGTGGGAAATTTGTGTAAGGCCAGTGATGCCACACTTTCCCACACAAAAATGTGTGAAAAAAGTGATTTTTTCAGCTAAAATTGAGGTTTGCAGGGGATTCTGGGTAAGGAAACGTTGGGGGATCCACGCAAGCCATACCTCCCTGGAAGCCCCCGGGTGTCTACTTTTCAGAAATGTGTGTGTTTGGTAGGTTTCCCTAGGTGCCGGCAGAGCTAGGGTTCACAAACTACAGCTAGGCACTTTGCCAAAAAAGGGTCATTTTTCACTGCGAAATTGAGGTGTGACCACGTTGCGTTTTGCGCCGTTTCCTGTCGCGGGCACTAGGCCGACCCACACAAGTGAGGTACCATTTTTCTCGTAAGACTTTGGGGAACGCGGGGTGTGTGGAAATTTGTGGATCCACGCAGATTCCAGAACTTTCCACCACAGAAATGTGGGGAAAATGTGTTTTTTTTGGACAATTTCTTAGGTTTGCAAGGGATTCTGGGTAACAGAACCTGGTGGGAGGCAGTCAAGTCACCCCATCCTGGATTCCCCTGGGTGTCTAGTTTTCAAAAATGTATAGGTTTGCTAGGTTTCCCTAGGTGCCGGCAGAGGTAGGGTTCAAAAACTACAGCTAGGCACTTTGCCAAAAAAGGGTCATTTTTCACTGCGAAATTGAGGTGTGACCACGATGCGTTTTGCGCCGTTTCCTGTCGCAGGCACTAGGCCGACCCACACAAGTGAGGTACCATTTTTCTCGTAAGACTTTGGGGAACGCGGGGTGGGCGGAAATTTGTGGATCCATGCAGATTCCAGAACTTTCCACCACAGAAATGTGGGGAAAATGTGTTTTTTTTGGATAATTTCTTAGGTTTGCAAGGGATTCTGGGTAACAGAACCTGGTGGGAGGCAGTCAAGTCATCCCATCCTGGATTCCCCTGGGTGCCTAGTTTTAAAAAATGTATAGGTTTGCTACGTTTCCCTAGGTGCCGGCAGAGCTAGGGTTAAAAAACTACAGCTAGGCACTTTGCCAAAAAAGGGTCATTTTTCAATGCGAAATTGAGGTGTGACCACGTTGCGTTTTGCGCCGTTTCCTGTCGCAGGCACTAGGCCGACCCACACAAGTGAGGAACCATTTTTCTCGTAAGACTTTGGGGAACGCGGGGTGGGTGGAAATTTGTGGATCCACGCAGATTACAGAACTTTCCACCACAGAAATGTGGGGAAAATGTGTTTTTTTGGACAATGTTTTAGGTTTGCGAGGAATTCTGGGTAACGGAACCTGGTGGGAGGCAGTCAAGTCACCCCATCCTGGATTCCCCTGGGTGTCTAGTTTCCAAAAATGTATAGGTTTGCTAGGTTTCCCTAGGTGCCGGCAGAGCTAGGGTTCAAAAACTACAGCTAGGCACTTTGCAAAAAAAGGGTCATTTTTCACTGTGAAAATGTGGTGCGTCCACGTTGCGTTTTGCGCTGCTTCCTGTCGCGGGCACTAGGCCTACCTCACACAAGTGAGGTACCATTGTTTTCGGAAGACCTTGGGGAACGCGGGATGGGTAGAATTTTGTGGATCCGCGCAGATTCCAGAACTTTCCACCACAGAAAAGTGAGGAAAATGTGTTTTTTTACCAGTTTTTTAGGTTTGCAAGGGATTCTGGGTAACAGAACCTGGTGAGAGCCAGTCAAGTCACCCCGTCCTGAATTCCCCTGGGTGTCTAGTTTTCAAAAATGTATAGGTTTGCTAGGTTTCCCTAAGTGCCCGCAGAGCTAGGGTTCAAAAACTACAGCTAGGCACTTTTCAAAAAAAGGGTAATTTTTCATTGTGAAAATGTGGTACGTCCACGTTGCATTTTGAGCCATTTCCTGTTGTGGGCACAAGGCCTACCCACACAAGTGAGGTACCATTTTTATCGGGAGACTTAGGGTAACACAGAATTGTAGAGCAACTGTTATTACCTATTGACTTTCGATGCATTTCTGCCTTCCAAATGAAAGACAATGTGTAAAAAATAAGTCATTTTGAAATATGACCTATAATTCTCATGCTAGTATGGGTACTCCCAATTTCGGAAATGTGCAAATATCTACTGTTTCTAAAATCTACATTTTGTTCCCATTTCAGAAATACATAGGTGTCTTTCATAACAATTTTTCCATGTATACATTTTCCCAAAATAATTGCTATATACCCGGTACATAATAAAAAACCATTGCAAGATGCTGCTCAGTTATTGGCTATGGGTTCGTCGGGTTCTTGGTGAACCTACAAGTCCTATATATCCCCACAACCAGAAAGGTCCAGCGGATATAACGGTATATTGCTTTCAAATAGCTGTCATAATTAGAAGAAGTTACAGGTGAAAACGTTGACACAAATGGCTGTTTTTTTCAACTAATTTTCAATTTTTCCTTCATTTAACTGTTAGGGGCCGATTCTGATGCGGGTTGGAAAAGCTTCCCGACCGAGGGCCTGATTCTGATGCGGTTAGGAAGGCCTCCTAATGGCATTTGCTCCTTCCAAATCGGATCGGGAACGTGTCTTCCCGACCGAGGGCCCAATTCTGATGCGGTTAGGAACAAATGTTCCCATTGAAGTCAATGGGAGTTCAACCAAATCGTATCTGGAAGCATCCGGATGCATCCTACTCCGCCGGTCGGACTTTCCCGATCCGAGTGGGTCGGACACCATTTCCCAACCGATTCGGTCGGGAAGCTTTTCCAACCCGCATCAGAATCGGCCCCTTAGTTTCTATAAGGAAAACTTTAAGGATCTACACAAATGACCCCTTGCTGAATTCAGAATTTTGTCTACTTTTCAGAAATGTATGGCTTTTCAGGATCCATTATTGGTTTCATACCCATTTCTACCATTAACTGGAAGGAGGTTGAAAGCACAAAAAATAGCAAAAATAGGCTATGTCCCAGAAAAATGCCAAAACTGTGTAAAAAAAGTTGGTTTCCTGACAAAAGTCTGCTTGTCCCTGAAAGCTGGGAAGATGGTGATTTCAGCACCACAACCCCTTTTTTGATGCCATTTGCAGGGAAAAAACAAGACGCTTTCATCTGTAGCCCTTTTTTTGCATTTTTCCCCAAAAAAACAATTTTGCTGTATTTTGGCTAATTTCTGGGTCCCCTCCAGGGGAATCCACAAACCATGGGTACCTTTACAATCCCCATGATGTTAGAAAAAAAGGACGCAAATTTGGCGTGGATACCTTATGTGGTCAAAAAGTTACAGGGGCCTAAGCGCGCACTACCCCAAATAGGCAAAAAAAGGCTTAGCACAGGGGGGGGGGGAAAGGCCTAGCAGCGAAGGGGTTAAAACAGTAATACATAAACATAGAAAAATCATAATTGTGAACTGAGTCCTTAACTAAACATTTCTTTTCAAACATCTAAAATATAAATATTATGTCAATTAATTTTAACTTTTTAGAAAAATGATTTCACATAATAAAGATATTTTATATATTAAAAAATATCAATAACAATTACAAAAATTACATTTCCCTCCCTTGTAAATAATTTTAAATAACTTACTTTTTTGTAGCTGAAGAATTGAATCCAAACTGCCACAAATAAATCCAAACGTGGAAAAATCCCAATACTTAGTTAAAAGTCCCCAAAAAAATGGAAAAATACAACTGTGTAAAATATAATCCGCCAGAAATATATCCATAGACTTGAATCCATAAAAAACCCCAAAAATTTAATAAAAACCAGAAACACTCCAGGAATACCCGAAAAATAAAGGAATTGTAAAATAATTATTAGTTTACTAGAAACTAATACACAGTTCCTTAAAAAAAAAAAAAAGCATATTTCTTCCAACGGCATCTTCCAAACGACAAAAACCTGTGGAACAAACAACACAAACCCTCCCGCACAAATATACAATAAAATCATTAAAAAACACACATAAACATACTAATGACACCATACTCTAAACATAATTAAACATATATAGCAAACCCTAACACCTACCAATGCACTAACCGCATTTCGCATACGCAAAACTACAAACGAAACCTCACCAAAAACTCACAATACAAACATTACATATACTATAGACGACCTAACTACCTTCGCCCAACTCTAAATTAAGCCTAAAAGTAATTAAATTAAACTTACCTTAACCGATGCGACGCAGCTTCCAACCGCGAGCTTCTCCCCTCAGAAATGACCTAAAACAACACAGATAGCCTACGAAATAGAACTTAGCCTACGAAATAGAACTTAGTTTAAAAAATGTCTGCCTAATTGAAATAATAAAAATACTTTTCTACATTAAACTCAATGTACATTAGAAATGTAATACAACAAAATGTAAAAAAAAATACTAATTAATATTACTAATGTACAAAATGTTTTTTCTTTGCTGTTTAAAATTGTTAAATTATAATAAATATTAGAACAAAAATAATATTTATTATTATACATTAAAAAAATTATGTTAACTTACCATTGTAAGAAAAAAATTGTACTGCTTGCTAAAATTTAAAAAAAATGTATTAATGTTAAAAAATATTTTTCTTTTACAAAATGCTTTCTTACCTTTATAATATTATTTATATTTACAATTTAAATAATACTATACAAAATATAATATTAGGAATTATGCCAAAAATATAAAAAACTTATACAATGAAAAAATTGTAACACAATGTATGTTATTAAAAATGTACACTATGGGCCCGATTCCGATCTCGCACAGAAGGCCTCCGAATCGGATTGGGCTTTACCGGATCCGATTCGTAGACCTTGTTCACGACCGAATCTCACACAAGTCCGAACGACCAAGTACGATGTGAAGATCGCGTAAGTGCCGACCGAATCTTTACCGTACCTGAACCGCTCCGTACGTTTCGTTTGTAGACGAATCGTGCCGGGCAATGGAGCCGATTTCCGACCGAGCGAGTATGATGCACGATTCGGACAGCCGCTTTGCCTCGATCCCAGCGAGACGAAAAGGCTGTCGGAAGCGTACTTCGAGCCCCGTTTACCCGGGGCCCTCCGAATCTATCACGGGGGGGTGCCCATGGGCCCCCCCGATCCAAGCATGCACAGTGTGGCGGGCACCATAGGGTGCCCGCCACAGGGTGTACGCTTTTCCCCATCCACCCCTTTTTTGCTATGGGAGCCTGTGGACACATCTGTACACAGGATCCCATAGAGTTCAATGGGAGTCCGAGCGAACCGAGTCTGTAAGCATATGGCTGCATCGTACTCGCTTATTCGGACTCCCGGAGCACGTCTCGCTTGGAAAGCCCTCCGGATGCGAGTCGTACGGAGGGCTTTCCGAGCGAGATCGGAATCGGGCCCTATATGTAATTATGTAATGCATATTTACAATATAAATAAATATTCTATAACTGTTACCTAAAAAATATGTATTAAAAAATGTATAAAAATCAGTGGATAACTGCATCTTTTATTTGTAAAAAATTTACATATTTACCAACTTCTCCATTATATAAAACATAAAAATGTTTCATGCTGATATACTGAAAAAGTATATGTTTATGTTTAAATATGTACTAAATATGCAAGGTATCCAAAAATAAAAAAATGTATTATTTCTCTGTATAACAATATATATATATCAAACAATGTAAATAAAACAGAATGCATAATATTTCTTTACTTGAGTCTTTGAATGAAAATAAACACAAATAAAATATAAATATTGCTCTGTATTTAATTCCTATATTAATTTGTTTTCTATATTTACAATAAAATAATTATCTTACATTAATTGTCAGTTATAAATATATCTTTTTAAATACACGTATATAACATACTTTTACCACTTAAACATACATTTTTATCATTAACTTTACTCTAAAATAAAGAACTAGTTTTTTACTATTCCCACTCTACACTATATCAACTGAGGGAAAGTGGAGTGGGAATAGTAAATTAAATTTGTTTAGTGTCCAGCAAACTATATTAACTCAGGGAAAATGCTGGACACTAAACATATATAATTTACTATTCCCACTACAAACTATATTAATTAAGGGAAGGTGCTGGACACTAAACATATATAATTTACTATTCCCACTCCAAACTAGAAAAAGTTAGGGAAGGTGCTTGACACTAAACATATATAATTTACTATTCCCACTCCAAACTATAAAATGTCAGGGAAGGTGGTGGACACTAAACATATATAATTTATTATTCCCACTCCAAACTGTATTAACTCAGGAAAGGTGCTGGACACTAAACATATACAATTTACTATTTCCACTCCAAACCATATTAATTCAGGGAAGGTGCTGGACACTAAACATATATAATTTACTATTCCCACTCCAAACTATATTAACTCAGGGAAGGTGCTGGACACTAAACATATATAATTTACTATTCCCACTCCAAACTAGAAAAAGTTAGAGAAGGTGCTGGATACTGAACATATATAATTTACTATTCCCATTACAAACTATACTAACTTATGAAAGGTGCTGGACACTGAACATATATAATTTACTATTCCAACTCCAAACTATATTAATTCAGGGAAGGTGCTGGACACTAAACATATATAATCTACCATTCCCACTCCAAACTATATTAACTCAGGGAAGGTGCTGGACACTAAACATATATAATTTACTATTCCAACTCCAAACTAGAAAAAGTTAGGGAAGGTGCTGGACACTAAACATATATAATTTACTATTCCAACTCCAAACTAGAAAAAGTTAGGGAAGGTGCTGGACACTAAACATATATAATTTACTATTCCCACTCCAAACTATATTAACTTCGGAAAGCTGTTGGACACTAAACATATTTAATTTACTATTCCAACTCTAAACTAGAAAAAGGCAGGGAAGGTGCTGGACACTAAACATATATAATTTACTATTCCCACTCCAAACTATATTAACTCAAAGAAAGTGCAAAACAATATACTCATTAAATGTAATATTCCCAAAGAAATTACATAAACACATATTAAATAATACACATTATACATATATATTGACCTATCCCAAATTCTAAAAACATATCCAGAACAAAGTTTCGAGACTTTTTAAAATATTTTTTAAAATGTGCTTGTATTTATAAATTACATGATACAAAAATATTTTTTTAATAAAAACTAAAATATAATGAATAATTTTATGTAAAATATTTAACTGAAAAAAAAATGAACTTTTCATTTTTATAACATTAACAATTTCAAACCCAAACATCTTTAAGGTTTACAATTTATTAATTTTTTAATAAAATTTTTGAATTATTCAAAAATGTAATTACTATTTTTTTTTTTAAAGAGCACTATTCCCATCTCAACACAAAACCTCTACATTAAATATTTATTTATTTATTATAAAGTTTTATTTTTCGCTGCTGTAATACCATATAAAAACAACAAATCAATAAAAAAAATTAACATTTTATTTCAACTTTTCACTTTTTCCAATTATCTTTTAAATTTAAACATTACTCCACAAAATTAGCTGCAAAATCTACAAATTTTCAGTATTAATAAAAAAATGTTATTAATATTTGTAAAAAAAATTACATTTTTAAATTTTACATTTTTTATACTTAAAACCTACCCCCTCATCCCCTATACCCCAACATCCCGCTCCTAAAATACAAATTTAAAATCCTTTAATATTAAACATTTTTACATTTAAAACAAAAAAAATTTAAAACAATCCCCACCCTTATCCCCTATAACCCCAACATCCTGCTCCTAAAAAACATTTTTACATTTCTTTAATATTACTTTTACAATTTTCAAATCTAAATAAATTTTTTTCTCAAACATCCCCAGCCTTAACCCCTATAAACCCAACATCCTGCTCCTAAAACAATTTTTCTATAAATCATATCCAATTTATTAAAAATTCTTAATACATTTAACATATATTATAATAAAAATTTCACTACATTTACAAAATCTATATTTTTTAATAACGATATTTTCAAAATCGATATTTTTAACAACAATATTTTATATAACACACTAAATTGATATTCTTCACATCGATGAACAAGTTACTTACCTTCGGTAACGATATATCTGTAAGAAACATTAGTTAGTTATAGATTCCTTTCCTTACCTTAGAATTACCCCCAGGCGTCAGACTGGATCTGGAAAAATTTTTCGTCAGCAGTAGCTCTGCGCGTCGGAAGGTGGCGTCGGTCGGCTCCTTGTCCATTGTTGGCGTCGTGGTCGCCGGGATGATGTCGCGGCAGCTACTTAGACGCCGCCCTCGCGCGCTGACATCAGTTCTGTACACAACTTTCCGCGCCAGAAACGAAGAGCCATGCAAGACACTGACCACTGGTGCACAAAACTAGGGCCCTGAAGGGATGTCCTTAACCCTAGAAATCAGTTCGCAGAATGGGGAGGCTGGGTGGGGCGGTAAGGAATCTATAACTAACTAATGTTTCTTACAGATGTATCGTTACCGAAGGTAAGTAACTTTTTCATCTGAAAGAAACACGTTAGTTATAGATTCCTTACCTTAGAATAGATACCCCAGCAATACCAACCCCGGAGGTGGGTCTGCGAACCAAGATCACACCAGAAAATCCTGGAGAACAGAAAGGCCAAAGAAGCCGTCTCTCCGGACTTGACTGTCAAGGCAGTAGTGTTTGGTAAATGTGTGCAGCGAAGCCCACGTAGCTGCCTGACAGATGTCGCTGAGAGGCACTCCTCTCCTCAAAGCAGTAGTTGCTGCCGTCGCCCTGGTGGAATGGACGCGCAGCCCCACTGGAGGCTCCTTCTTTGCCAGAGAATAGCAGGCTTTGATACAAAGAACGACCCATCGGCCTGACCTTTCTTGGCGCCCACGTACCCGACAAAGAGCTGGTCATCCACCCGGAACTGTTTGGTGCGATCCAAATAAAAAGAAAGCGCACGTTTTGAGTCCAGACGGTGGAGCCTCTCTTCCTCCTTCGAAGGATGCGGAGGCGGAAAGAAGGTGGGCAAAGTGATGGTCTGCCCGATGTGAAAGGCAGTGACAACCTTAGGCAGGAAGGATGGACGAGTCCTGAGGACAACTTTGTCCGGATGCACAGATAGAAAAGGAGGCTTAGACGAGAGCGCCTGGAGCTCACTCACCCGTCTGGCAGTGGTGATGGCCACCAGGAATGAAGTTTTGAGAGTTAAGAGCCTCAGAGGACAGTTGTGAAGCGGCTCAAAGGGAGAGCACATAAGTTAAAACCAGGTTCAAGTCCCACTGAGGCATAACGAAAGGAATAGGAGGAAAGAGATGAGTTATGCCTTTCAAGAAGCGATTTACCACCAGGGACTTGAAAAGGGAAGGCTGATCTGGAAGCCGAAGGAAGGCAGAGATGGCCGAGAGATAGCCCTTGATAGTGCCCAGAGCAGAGCCCTGCCGGGCCAAGGAAAGAAGGAACAAAAGAACCTCAGAAAGAGGGGCAGAGAGGGGATCCACAGCCTTTGCTGTGCACGCCTGGCTGCCAGAATTACATCGCAGACATCGGGAGGCAGGTCGAATGACGTCAACTGCCGCCGCTCAATCTCCACGCAAGGAGGTGGAGGTTGGACAGGTTAGGGTGGAGGACCGTCCCCTGTTGCTGCGACAGAAGATCCTCCCGAAGAGGCAGACGGGTCCGAGGATCGATGGCCATGTTGAGCAGCTCGGGATACCATACTCTCCGTGCCCACTCCGGAGCCACAAGAATGACTTGGGCCCGGACGCGCCTGATCTTCTTCAGCACTCTGGGCAGAAGTGGTATAGGCGGAAAGGCGTACAACAGACCGCAACTCCACTCGCGATGAAAAGCGCCACCTACTGAGTGCCGGCTTGGAAATTCCAACGCGCAGAATTGCTGACATTGCGCGTTCTCTTCAGTGGCGAATAGATTTAATCAAGGCTCTCCCCACTGTCGAAAGAGACCTTGCACCACCTCCGAGTGAAGACGCTATTCGTGATCCATCATGCACCTGCGGCTGAGTTCATCGGCCCTGGCGTTCAGTGAACCTGCCAGGTGTTGAACCACCAAGGATATGCCCTGATGTTCCAGACATTTCCAGAGGCGGAGGGCCGCCTGACATAGGGCCCACGATCCCACCCCGCTCTGTATGTTGCAGTACCACATGGCGGTGGTGTTGTCCGTGAACACCTGCACTACTCTTCCCCGGACAGAGGGAAGGAATGCTTTGAGCGCAAGACGAATCGCCTGAAGGTCCAGAAGGTTGATGTGGAGCCTGGACTCCGCCGGAGACCAGAGGCCTCTGATCTACGCCTCTCCCATGTGGCCGCCCCATCCCAGAAGGGATGCGTCTGTCACCACTGTGTATTCTGGTTGGGGAAGGGAGAGGGATCTGCCGTTGACCCATTCCTGGTTTGTGAGCCACCACTGCAATTGCCGTGCAGTGCCCTCTGAGAACTGGACGCAATCGGACAGATTCCCCTGATGCTGCGCCCACTGGAACTTCAGGTCCCACTGCAGAGCCCGCATATGCCACCTGGCATGATCGACTAGCAGGATGCAGGAGGCCATGAGGCCCAGCAGCCTCAGAGTCAATCTGGCTGAAACCCGGGATAGAGGCTGAAAGATCGGAATCATAGCCTGAATTTCCCGGATTCGCCGTTCGGGAGGATAGACCCGAAACCGCGTCGTGTCCAGAACCGCTCCGATGAAGAGGAGCTTCTGAGAGGGAATCAGGTGTGACTTCGGCACATTGATGGAGAACTCCAGCGAATGCAGGAGGTTGGCCGTAGTCTGGAGGTGGGAGACAACTGCCTGGGGCGAGCCCGCCTTCAACAGCCAGTCGTGGAGATAGGGGAAGACTGAAACCCCTGATCTGCGCAGATGAGCTGCGACCACCGGCATCACTTTCGTGAACACCCGAGTGGCGCTGGTAAGGCCAAAGGCGAGCACGGTGAACTGAAAATGCTCGTGGCCTACCGTGAACCGCATGTAATGCCGGCAGGACGGGGATGTGAAAATAAGCGTCCTGCAAGTCCAACGCTACCATCCAGTCTTCCGGGTTGAGGGCAGACAAGACCTGAGCGAGTGTCAACATCTTGAACTTCTACTTCCGGAGGAAGCGGTTGACGTTCCTGAGATCCAAGATAGGACGCAGGCCCTTGTCCTTCTTGAGGACCAGAAAGTAGTGGGAATAACAACCATGACCTACTTCTGGGACAGGAACGCGCTCGATGGCTCCCTTGGCCAAAAGAGCTGGTAACTTCCTGCTGGAGAAGGGCCAGGTGATCCTCCGACATGCGGTGGTATTGTGGTGGCATGGCTGGAGGGGTAGCCTCGAAGGGGAGGGAGTAGACCCTTCGGACTATTTGCAAAACCCACCTGTTCGACGTGATGGTGCCCCAGTGGGGGAGGTGATGGCGAATCCTGCCACCCACTGGCGTTTGATGGGCCTGAAATGTCGGACTAGGAAGGTTTGGAGGCTGCTGCGGCCGACCGGCGTCGAACGTGGTAGTGGTGCCGGAGGAAGCAGCACCGGTGGAGGCGTAATCAGGTCAACCGGCGCCGATCCGGATCCAGGCCTGGATCCAAGGGGGGCCTGCGGCGCCGGAGCCGTCGGCGGAGAAGGCCTAGGCCCCCCCAACCGAGTCCGCGGGGCCCGAAGGCGCGCCGGTGGGTTTGGTCCGCCCAAAGATGACATGCATCGCCTCGTAGAACGTACTAAGCTGGGCGGGAGTCGCTCCGGGTCCCGGGAAGGAAGGGAAACGCGGAGTTGACTCTTCGGGCTCTGCGCGCAGAGCCACGGGAGGGGCACCCACCCGCGTCCCTCGTCGGGTCGGCCGACTTACGAGGAGAAGTCGAAGAGCGACGATGCTTCTTCGACTTCTTCTTATGCTTCGACTTACCCGACCCAGAGTGCGAAGACTTGGACGAATGATGGTGGCTCCGCGACCGGTCCCTCGACCTCCCTCGCGACTGGGACCTCGAACGGGGCGGAGCCGTCTGCCGGTGCTCAAGCAGCTTTCGGGACCGCTCCCGCAAAGCCTTCGGCACCATCGACCGGCAGTCGGAGGACGACTTGGGGTCGTGGTCGCGCTCCAGGCAAAAGAGGCACACGCGGTGCGGATACGTCACCGACATCATCCAATGACAGGAACCGCATGGCTTGAAGCCGGGCATCCCTCGTGCACCAGGAGTCGAAGACTCGAAAAAAGTCGAGAAAAAAGTCAGTCAAAAAGTGACTGGAGGTACCGCTCTTCCCGGATATGCGCTGGCTGGCGCGGAAAAAGAAAGACCTGACGTCAGCGCACAAGGGCGTTGTCTAAGTAGCTGCCGCGACATCATCCCGGCGACCACGACGCCAACGACGGACGCGGAGCCGACCGACGCCACCTTCCGACGCGCAAAGGTACTGCTGATGAAAAAACTTTCCGGATCCAGTCTGACGCCTTGGGGTAATTCTAAGGTAAGGAATCTATAACTAACGTGCTTCTTTCAGATATTAAATACCAATGATATTTTTGACTTTTGATATTTAAAACTCGATATTATAGCACAACGATGTTTAAAACTCGATATTAGGTCTACTTACCGATCTGGTCGTGCAGGATCATTTGTCCCTGCTGGGAAGTCTAGGGACTCTCAATCGAACTACTTGCAAAAATGACCAAGGATTGATCTGGGCAGAAAAGGCCTTCTTCCGATTTGGCTTAGCTCTTTGGCTTAGCTCTTGCCGAAACAGATTTTGCCTAGAATTGAAGAAGCCGAACGGCCTTGAGTGCAGAGATGTCAAAAGCAAGCCTAGACGGGGCAGAGCTTGCCTGGCTCTATGATGGTCGCAAGCTAACGGAGCTCTGCCGTCCCGGCCACAATCCTTCACAATCCTGCTCCCAATTTGACACTCTACTGCAGAGAAATAGCTGTGGGGGACTGACCTGCACCCGTTGCGATCCTGAACTTGCTGACTGACGCTCGATTTCGCGCCTGGAAGCCGGCGACCGGGCCGGCGAGGCTGCGTGTGGCAGGCCTGCAGGGAGGAGGAAGCCCCGCGCGAGGCGATCTGTGCGACGAGTGTGGAGCGTGTCATCCATCACCCTAGCTGCTTCACTCTGTGGCGCGGAGGGCATCGACTACCGGAGCCAACCTGCGTTAGCTGTTGGATCCGGGTCGCCGGAACAATCCTGGGCCTGCAGGCGGGGTGTGATCCCCTCAGCCTCTGTCGGTGCTGCCGGAGGTTTATCATCGCTTCTGGAACCGCGCGGTGAGTTTGCAGGTGTACGGCGGGCCGGGGGGCGGTATCGCTGTGTTCCCCACTTCTCCCTCCCCTCGGCGGCTTGACACCTTTCTCGGCGGCGCCTGGCGGAGGGCTGAGTGGGAGGAGGCCTCACGTGTTATTCCGGACCCCCCGCGGAGACACCTCTTCAGTCCCAGTGACGACTGCCCCTACTGGGGAGAAGATTGTATGCAGCGGGGGCGAGCAAGACCAAACTGAGGCATGAGGCGCCCGGGGACAGGCTGATTATTCATTAAGGCCCGAGCTGGGAGCTGGCTGACCTTGTTTAAATAATAAGACCTGAGCAGGGAGCTGGTTGTATCGCATCGGGGCCCTCAGGGCTGTGCCTCACTGCATATTTATACCCGACTCATTTGCCTTCACTTTAAGTGCACGCTACGCCAATCAAGAAGTCGGCGGGGAACTGTGGTGCTGTCCTATCCTCGATCGGGGCCTTGGGGTGGGGAGCATCGGCCTTCCCTTCTTGCTGCTTTTGGGGCTGACAATTAATCAGCATACACAACTGGAACGCTCCTCTGGCTGGTGGTTGTGGTGGATTGGGTTGGCCCACGCCTGGTTTCGCCGACTGGTCCGTTGAGCTCGAATAAGGGGACATAGCTGCATTGGTCTCAACATGGGGAGATCTGAAAAGGCCCAATCCTAACTACACTTGGAGCCTAGGACGACCCCGAGACACCAGGACCCCGAGAAAAACCTGTCTGAATCAGGTTCCGAGGCAGGCGATGCTTCTGCGGACACGGACTTAAAGCAGATTTTATCCACCATGCAATATAGTTTAAACAAAACAGATGGGAAAATTGATGCCCTCTCATACCGTATGGACAGGATGTCTGAGCGTATCGATAAACATACGGAACGCCTGGATGCTGTGGAACAGAGGGTGGCGGAGACTGAGGACGCCCTCGACAGCGGCGTGCAGGCTCAGGCTAAAATGGAGAAGCTTCTGAGGAGTGTTCAGGAGAAGCAGAGGATTTGGAGGCACGCTCCAGACGGAACAACCTTCGTATAACTGGAGTTCCGGAGTCGACCAATATATCAAATATGGAACAGTATGTGGAGCAGTTGTTTGTCACTCTCCCCGACAGGGAAAACATCTCCACCATGTTTGCAGTGGAGCATGCACACAGATCGTTGGCACCAAGGCCTGCCCCGGGTGCCCCTCCGCGCCCCATAATCGCGAAACTTCTAAACCATAGAGACCGCGACTCCGCCCTACGCAAGGCGAGAGAGCTACAACAACTGCGCCATGAAGGCATGAATATCTCTATCTACCCTGACTTCACCCAGCAAGTGCAGGAAGCTCGGCGCCTGTTCGCTCCAGTTAAAAAACGGCTATGTGAACTACACTTGGAGTATAATATGTTGTATCCTGCAAAGCTTCGAATTATGGTGGACGGATCTTCGCAAGTCTTCATAGACCCTAAACAGGCACTGCAGTTCCTCAAAAAGCATGAGGGAGCGGCACGAAAGGTGAGGTCTCCAGTGAGCAAGGAGATGAACAGGCCTGATCCGGATGAACAATGAACGAGAGACACGTAAGGTACTCTGGTTGTCGGGTCTTTGTCTCATTTCGGGGCTTGTACACAAGCCTGCACCTGAAGGGGCTACTTGCCACAGTAAGAATATTATAGAGACTTCCAGACTGATTACTTAGTGCCAGTGACTGCTATATAGAAAACTTTTGAGGTTATCACCATTGTGGCACTGCCTTGTCCGCGTCCTCTTGCGGGCACAGGAGTGGGGGAGCTTATTAACACATTGTGCAATCCTGTGAACGGGAATGTATACTGGGGGTCCCGACTGTCTGATGAGGGGTTTCTTTGTTACCCGTTTATTGAAGTGGCGGGGCTCGCTGCAGGCAGCAGGGTGTAGGACAGGGTCTTGATTGTCTTATTGGGAGGCACTCAACAACTTACCTATAGTGGGTGTTCCGGGCGGTGGTTATTTCGCCGTTTGTCAGCAACATCCACCCCAGAGTGTGATCCACACAGGGAATGTTAAGTTTTTTGCATGCAATCGTATTGAGCAATACTCTTTTTTTGGGAGGGGGGTGGGTACTTCGACTATGCAAAGTTTGGTACTGTGTAGCATGGGGGATGTATGACGATACCACGCATGCATTACATCGCATGCCATTAGATCGCGGTTTTAACAACGCAAGTCGTTACAACGACTTGCGTTGAGGGCGCTGTACTTAGGAGTAGTTTAATTTACTATTCCAACTCCAGCCTACGTACAGTAGGGAAGGTGTTGGATAGTAATTTAAACTACTCCTTGTCCTATAGCGCCCTCCAGTGCAAGTCGTTGTAACGACTTTCGTTGTAAAAACCGCAATCTAATGGCATGCGATGTAACGCATGCGTTCTAAAGGTTGTTTCCCAGCATGGGTGGAGGGTAGGGGGAGGTTGGGTTGTAGGGATGTTAATGTTTAAGCACGACACTCTGTCACTACACTGCCCCATCTGGGCTACATGTGGGCGCATAGACATACTTTTCTTATAGTTGGAGGGAATGGAGCCTAAACAATTGCAGACAAATGGTATACGTTTCCTGATATGGAATGTCAGGGGGTTAAATGAGTATAGAAAAGCCCGGAAGGTAGGAGCGTACCTCAAACGTCATAAAATAGATATCGGGCTGCTGCAGGAGAACAACCTAGCCCCGGACAGTAAAATGCTCTCACATAGAATTTTTCAGGGCACGGTCATGAATGCAGGCTTCACCTCTCACGCTAAGGGAGTTTTGATCTGGCTTAACCCTAAGTCGGGAGTGACATTGCAATGTTTACACAGGAACTCTAATGGCAGGTACATTGCTGCAAAATGCCACAAAGCAGGCCAACAAATCTTAGTGGTCAATGTCTACGGTCCCAACTACGACGACCCTCTTTTTTATAATACGGTGGCCTCACTGCTCCTGCAGAAGGGAGATGTGCCAATTGTGTGGGGCGGCACTTTTAATTGCCTATTAAACCCAAACATAGACAGGTCTAAAGGCCCCCCTCGCAGGCAATCTGCAGCTGCTAGCACTATATTGGAAATTATTGACCAACTAGGCCTGGTGGATGTCTGGAGACAGAAATTCCCGGACATTGCAGGGTACACTCATTATTCAGCTAGCTATGACACTCACACACGTATCGACTTCTGGTTGGTCTCCAGGACCCTGTTACCGCAGGTTGCCACTTGCAAGGTACTCCCCAGAACATATTCCGACCACTCACCGGTTATTCTGGAACTGGAGGTTGGTGCAGGTGTGCCAGGGCCCTTTCTCTGGCGATTTCCCCCGTTCTCGTTGCTTGACCCTGTGTTTAAGTCAGAACTGAACCAGCTCATTGATAAATTTTTTTAAATAAATGTTGGATCTGTAGACCGGTTGGCCACGGTTTGGGAAACCTTTAAGGTATACATCAGGGGTATGACAATAGCTAAGAATGCGGGGGTGCTCTGCGCCATCCGAGATAGGTTGGCGAGATTGGAGAGAGACATTGCTTGTCTTGAACAAACTTGCCAACGCACTGGGGACGTGGCATTGCTTGAGGAGATTAAAGGGGCCTTGGAGGACTTTCACGAAACTGCTGACGGTGAGTTGAAACACCTTGGCAAATATGCATCTGCCAGGGTGTACGGTGAGGGAGACCGCCCGGGTCCCACACTTGCGAGGCTTACATGTCCCAGGAGGGAAGCTGCCGCAATCTGGGAAATTATTGATGAGGAAGGGCACAAACTTACATCTCCTAGTGAAGTCACTGACATCTTCAGGAGGTATTACACCGACTTGTACACCTCTAAAGCCACTGTAGATGAGTCGATTAGACACTATCTGGAATACATTCAAATGCCCTGGCTCTCTAATATGCATAGAGAACACTTGATGGCACCGTTACACCACGGAGAAATACGTTCCGCGCTTAAGTCGATGCGTTCAGGTAGTCAGGACGGCGTCACTGTGACGTTTTATAAAACGTTCCAGGAAGAACTTATTCCCCACCTGACAGACCTCTACGAGGAGATGGCTGAAAAAGAGGAAATGCCCCCAACTTTGAGGGAGGCCCTGATTGTCACATTATTGAAACCTGGCAAGCCATCGGAGGCCTGCTCCTCATACAGGCCACTATCGCTTTTAAATGTAAACACGAAGATATTCGCAAAAATATTGGCTAACCGGTTGGCTCCTTTGAGCCCGTGCCTAGTAAAGCCAGAGCAGGCGGGATTTGTACCTGGTCGCAGCGTTACATATAATCTGCGCACTATCTCGGGAGAATCCAAAGAATAGACCCTACAGTAAAGGCCGTCGCAGTTTTTCTTCATGCAGAGAAGGCATTCGACTCGGTTGAGTGGGGTTTCCTGAAGGGCGTCCTGAATACGGTGGGGGTGAGCGAGGTGTTCCTGAGATTGATTTCGGTCTTATACACTAGACCGTGTGCCAGAGTTCGGGTGGGTAACGCTGTCTCTGACCTTATTAAAATATCGCGGGGTACTCGACAGGGCTGCCCGCTTTCCCCGTTGCTATATGCCCTAGTAGCGGAACCACTTCTTTATGCGCTCAGGGAATACCACCATCACAGAGCCATCCGCTTTCGAGATTACTCCCTCATTGTGTCTGCATATGCGGATGACACTCTAATATATGTCCGCGACCCAGAGAGGAACCTCGAGCCAGTGTTGATTGAGGTTACAGAGTTTGGGAAGGTCTCAGGGCTTCATATTAACTGGTCCAAATCAATTATGTTCCCCTTAACCCCTTGCACTACCCAGGTGCGGCTCGATCTCCCCTTGCAATGGTCCACCGATCCAATTCGGTACCTGGGGGTCCAAATTCATACTAATCCTGAGATAGTCCTCTCTGAAAACTATGGTAAGGCAAACTCTAGGCTTGAGGACGACGTTGGAGGGTGGATTAAACTGCCCCTCTCTCTGATGGGGCTCATATCTATGATGAAAATGGTTGTCCTGCCCCGTTTCCTTTTCACAAATATACCCATGACTCTTCAGACACGCACACTTAACATACTCAGATCTTTAATGATCAGACTGGCGTGGGCAGGCAAACAGCCTAGAGTAAGATGGGAAACACTGACATTGCCCTACTCTGCCGGGGGTCTAAATGCCCCCGATTTAGAGCTTTACTACAGAGTGGCTCAAGCTTCACATGCACATGTATGGATACACGGTCCAGAGGATGTTCCACACTATCGCATTGAAAGGGTGGTAGCCGACCCGATACCCCGGTCCCATCTGATTTTCTACAAGCCTAATCGGAGACATGGAGACTTGGACTCTATACACGCAACCATTCATGCATGGAAGTGCCTCTTGGAGAGGCAGGCGGGGGCGCTCTTATACTCTCCGCTAATACAGATTCAATGGTGTTAGTGGTTCCCTACGGGTACCGAGCCAGAGGTCATCAGAGCGCTGCAGAAATTGGACATTACACTGCTGGGGGATTTCTTTGATGATGGGGTGGTCTATGCATGGGATGATATCCCGAAGGAGGGAGGGTCCACCACAGCACTGGACCAATTTCAATATCTTAGGGCCCGACACGCCTGGCGTGAATTGCTTGGGGATGATCTTCAGGAACCTGAGTCAATGCCAGCGCTTACGTATGTCCTGCAGGCAAGTTCTCCCCAGAGGCTGGTGACTAGGCTGTATGAGTTGTTACAAGATCAGAAGAAGTCGTTATCGCTTAAGGCACGTCAAGACTGGCAGAAAGACTTAAACATTGTTATTGACGATAAACGTTGGCAATACTGCTGCTCTGTTACTAAGAGCATTTCCCTAAACAGCAGACACAGACTCATACATTTCAAATATATTAATAGAGTGTATTACACACCTGAAAAACTCTGTAGATACGGCTTGAGGGATACAACCAACTGTCATAGATGCCCTGAGCAGATAGCTGGTTTTATGCACGTGGCGTGGTATTGCCCGAAGATCCTTAGTTTCTGGGAGGAAATCTTTCACCAGCTGAGTGAGATCACGGGACATGATATTGCCCCTGACCCCGCACTGGCTCTCCTTGGCCTAGATAAGGGACTAGTCAAAGATATAAGGAAACTAGTCGCGTTTGGTCTGATGTTAGCCAAACGTCGTGTTGCCATGAGATGGGGGAGAGGCCCCACGCCCACGTAAGAGGAATGGGCTGCTGATATGCTCTATTGTAATACCAATCTGATGTGTATAGCGAATTGTTGCCTCCGCAGAGCCAGCCTGGAAGCTTCTGGGGATTGTTTCAAAACTATTTAGTGGGAAAGGAAACGGGGGAAACTGAGGGTGAACAGAATCCAGCATAATGGCTCTCATTGTTTATACACTGCGCTATGGACACAATGATATGTTACACCTTGCAATGGATAGCCTGGGTAGCTTGGATGAGTTGTTCTGCATGATTTGACCTGTAACATTACCTTGCGGTCCTATTTTATTTTTTTCCAATCAACAGGTATTCCCGCCCGAGACCCCTTTTCCCTTTACCAGACTCCTGTATGTATACCCAGATACGTGACTGTAAACTCTTCCATGTATGCTAACTCTTGTACCACCCTCGTAGGGTGCACTGTCGTGCTGAGGTTTTTTGTCGTGCTGTTGTTAAAAAAGCAATAAAATAAAAAATAAAATAAAAAAAGCGAGCCTAGACACATGTTGCATCCTAGAATTCCAAATATATAAGGAAGGACAGGGGATGCCACCAGAAGCACCAGGAAATCTGGGGAAAATGGCTTCACTATCGTGGTGGGATGGGGATGCGAATCAATAACTGATCAACAACTGAATGCATGCTAAGCTCAGAAATTCTAAGGGATTTAGAAAGTTAATTAAACAAAAGTAACAGCTGAAATGTGTTAACACGAATACATGTACAGAAAAGCATGTACTTGTGCTAATTAATGACAAGTTGAAAGTATGTTTTCTTTGTTTATGCAATGTAAATATAAACATGTCAATAAAAAGATTTATAATTAAAAAAACGACGTAGATTTACTGAAACATGATGAATACTACTACGGAAGAACAGCTAGCAAAAACACTAACTGGTAAATACGAAAATAAGACCCATCTTAGCCAAGAAAAAATTGAACTTGTGCTAAAGAACAACTAGCCTTAATGGAAACATGATTAAAGAGAACAAATAAAGCCTTGAATTTCACTAATTTTCACTTGTGTAGCTGAGGGTGTAATGTGTGCCAAAAGAAGAACAGATCTTCCCTACAATTAAGGTGCTGCACTGGTTAATAGTAAAGTAGGGCTTATAATTAAAGGCAGGGGCATAGCTGCCTGCGGAGGGGGGGGGGTGGGGTGTTACAGCCCCCTGATAAATGTATTCTGTAGTATATAGTTGGGTACAGGTGCTTTAAGTCGGGTATGGTGAGGTATTTGTCAGATTTCGCTTGGGATTTTTACATAGACTTGCAGACAAAAAAACACACACTCTTGCCCCGTTTTAAAGCTTTTAAGAACGGTTATTTTACAAAATATTGAATAATAAGTACCCCTCACGATCGCACTCCTCTCCCTTCCTAGTGCCGCTTAAGGCCCCTCCTCCTGCTTTGCTTCTGGTATAATGCATTTTAACCCGGGTGATTTTGGGAAAATCTGAAGCTTACACCCTTCCCAAATCTTACTGACCAAGCTACGCCCCTGATTAAAGGAACTTTCCAGAGCAGGTCGTGATGGTCTCTCCTTAATGCAGGATTTCTTGACTCAGAGGTAAGAGCGATCCCTTTCAGAAGCCGCTGAACAGGTTGATGAATGAAGTCACACCAACAGATAGGTGCCCCCAAAAAGAAATCATAGTCAGTTGGAGGAAAAAGCCAATTGCATAAAAACACCTCCAAGGAAGTGGTAGGCCAGCTGAAGATGATAAAATGAAAACCAATGACCACGGAGCAGCAACAATGCAGGACGGGAAAAAGGAAGGGAGGAAATATAAAAACTAAGGGGCCCATTACGATGGCGGGCGGAAGCACAACCGCCGTGCTGGCGGATGCAAAAACCACCAGTTACCGCCGGCACGCAGCAGTCCACACGCCCGCACAATTACGATGCGAAAAGTAGGCCAAACACCGCCGGCAAGCCAGCAACACCGTCCGCCATCAAAGTGCGCCCGTACACGTAGCGGCGCAGCCTAACTGACACACACCGTCCGACGAAACACGTCCCGCCCGGCGCATAAATTACGATGCCGCAAACAAACGGCTCCCACGGCTAAGAGATACCGCACGTGAAAGAGAGGCGGTAACACGGACGCAGAGCACGGACAACGAAGAAGCGGCACCCCGGGCATGAATCCAGCACTGCAGGCCCTTCCCATGCTTCTGCTGATGCACCACCAAGGACGCAACGTACCGCGGAGACGCAGGTAGGCACACACACAACAAGTGCACGCAAACAGCGCACACAGTGCAAGGGCGGAAAAAGCGGACAACCCCCCATCAGCGCGTGTACACTACACATCCACCATTGCATCCACATATGACACACAGGCCAAATCCTAACATCGCGGAACACATGTGTACACACCACCTGGGACTAGGAACCAACCACCCCGTCACGGCCACAAAGCGCCGATGACGCCGCCACACATGCGCACAACGCAGAGGCCAACCGCAGCGCCATGCATGCGTCGCACACAGACACAGGGACACAACCAAGCAGCACACACATCAGCCCCACCCCGAACGCACATGACACGTGACAGGCCTGCCACAGACATGTCCCCAACGCCCAATTCACGGACAACACCCAACGCCACACAACCGACGCACACATGTCAGTGAAGTCACGCAACAGCAGGACACACCCCAGTGTAACAAACATGGCGAAGCACACAGCGGCGGCAACACCAACTAGGAGAAGCAGGGCCCCTTCGGGAAGAGGAACGCCAGTACCACACTGAAAAACCCATACCACCCTGCACATATGAACAAGACACATGAAACGGAACACCAAAGAGCCCGGGGACCGACAACAGGTGGCCCAAGAATAACATCCACACACAAGGCCCAACGCAGAGCGGAAAGGCAGGCTGCCGCCCACACAAGGGAGAGCAGACAGCACTGAATGACCTTCCATTCCAACTCCGAAACCACAGCCCTACGACAGAAGCCGGTGAATACAGCCATTGTCCAAGAATAGACCAACACAGGCATGCCGAGGAGACCGACCACAGGGCAGATAGCGCATATCACAGAAGCACACAACGGACGGGGAAGAAAGAAGAAAACACTCCCCCATGTCGGCCACATGCAAGTTAATTGGAAGGAGTCACACAGCACTGACCTTGAACTGTCTGAGAAGCATGTGGGAAGAGGGCCCGTGTCCTCCAAACAAGCCAACAGAACACAAGTCCTGTCTCCCTACGACTACACAGAGCTCACAGCAACCCCGGAGCGTGCACATTGCAGACTGCACACACAGCCGGAGCACGCCACCTCAACGAACCGCTGCGAAATGGCAACCGCAACACACCTACCCAACTACGCCGAACAGCTCAAGCTGTACAAAACCAACACGATACATACATTGGGATGCGATCTCCTGTCCCTGCTGAACGTAAGTTACCGACTGACTTACCGCATCACATTGTTCAGCTGCGTCATGCCCGTCTTCTACTGTCGGAGGTGTCCCTACCAGCATCCCGTCGAGATATGCCTCTCCAACCCGGCATGTCTGAAGGCGGACCTGCTACCACTACTCCTCCCTCTGGACGCACACGACAGGGCCTGCTCTGCCTATGGGGGCATGGCGTATGTGGCCAACATCGCACCCGCACTGAAATGGGACCACTGTGCCTCCACACGACGGATCATCGAGAACAGCTACATCGAATGTCACCCAGCATGCCCCATCATGGTCCTCCAAGGGACAACTTACGAACAACACCTTGAGAGCCACCATCCGCTTCATTGGCTGGCAAACATGTACACCACCAATGACATGGAAGCCCTGCTGGACGGCATCGCATACCTGACAACCTGTAAATACGTCGGACCACAACGCAGGTTCCCCGAGTGACCTATGAAGTCCAACCCCGCACCCATGCTCAGCTTCCGCACGGACTGGCCAGTCACCACCACAACAGCCATACCAAACGACCGGCAACTGTAACCACACCATCAACGACATCGCCATGACATCGGATATGACCGGGACATGCACACTGTTCCCCATCACATCCAGGAATACCGCATGCTTCGTGGGAGGCAGTGGCATGGGCTCTGTGTATCGCACCCACATGGACGGAACTGCACGAACAACCAGGACACGACATGGATCCAGCGCACATGGACACACACACCGCTCAGTGGACATGAATAGGTCGCCTGGAGTCTGTGGGTGCTGCACCCCTCCCACCCCCGCCCCGGGAATCCCATACCAGGACCTTTGCATGGACGACAAGTGCATACAACAACAACACGACCCCAGTGACTGTGACATGTCCAGTAACCACCACAGTGCAACAACAAGTGGCACGCCGCTGCATGCACGCAAGCACATGCCCTGATGTCATCTCACATGCACGCGTGCATGAGGAACAACCGCAGCAAACCTGTCACATGGAACTGAGATGGACTGTGCCCATGATGCCGAGCGGTCTGGTAGGCTACATGTATACCGTCTGTGTCAAAGTCCGCAGCTCCGCAGCTATACGTAAATGTACATTAGCACAGCCTTGGCCAAGCAGATGTAACCCCACACCCTATCCCATTTGTAATCATGCTCAGTATATCCTCAACATGTATTCCGCTGCCAGTAGTGTCCACTATACTGCATCACAGAGGACAGAAGACTCAATATAATGTTTGAAACCAAAACTGTCTCCGCTGACTCATTTCACAAGTACGAATGAGAGAGGATGAGAGTATGTGAAGTACACGGCAGTCGTGACATGACCATGTAGTCCACTGGTATTGGATGTCAACGCAAATGAGTAGCACTACTGTGGAAGACACACATGTGTCGTGTGAAGTCGTATGGACGCAGTGCTCAGGTGGGTGGGTGCGACGGGTAGATGCGCACATGCCAAGTTGGAGCACGCCGTGTTGGGAGGGGTCATGAACAGTACACCACCGCTTCCCTGGGCATTGTGAGAGGACACCTGTCGGGGGAGTGAACACGTGTGTGCACAGCAGCCGGGCACACGTACAAAGCGGTACCAGGCGCACCTCAGCCCACCCTCTGTGGACAAGCTGGATCCTGTTGTGCGCCCGCCATGCCCCTTGACAAGGCACACACAGCCCCAGTCGACCAGGTGTAACCCCAACATAGTCAATCCGCACAGGCGATACAGGGCACGGGATGGCAGTGGAGCATGGTGTGTGAGAGGTCTCCTCGCGCTCCTCCTGGTCATATCACGCAGGCAATAGAACCTCAACGTCTAGCATGGCACAAGTCAGATGGAAGTGTAGGGGGACGCACCACAGCACGAGCAGCACTGACGTCACGGGAGGTGGCTCGCACCATCCCATCCATTGCCCATCATACCAACCACGCCACATGCCATTGCGACTAAGTGCAAGCGCGTGCGCCACCACCCCCGAGCCCTCCCCAGAGAGGCCAAAGAGTGAATGTGTGGGCCATCAGCCACAGACGGACGCAGCCTGGCCGCAAGGGCAGCCACAGCCACTGGGTGTCGCAGGTGGCGGATCCGGAAGGCGAAGACTGTGATGCATAGTCCATGCAGGCCGGGTCTCCATTTGGGGCACCACGCAGGTGGACGGCGTCCCGCCACACATCATACCCTGAGACAGCCCACTCGTGCAACTGGACCCACACATACACTCCTTGCCCTCTCTGGTGCGAGCTTGGGGCTGCCTGTGCAAGCGCTAGCCTCGCAGGTGAGCATGCATATTGGGGGGCGAGGGGAGGACATGAGGGCTGGGGCGAAGATGACTGTATCACTGTCAGTTAGTACAAGGGATGACCCAGATGTGGAAAGGAAGAGACGTGTCCCGTGTGTACTGCAACTAGTCGCCAATCCAACTACCCCCCATGTCCGGAATGTAAGCCCGCACCTAGGCCCGCCCATCCGCCACATCGAACATACCACCAGCACGACAACCTTCCCATTCGAAACACTGACTGGGGGTGGCGACCAGTGAACAATCATGTGTAGCCTACCCACGCGTACATGTGGGCCCTCCATGATCCATGTCACCTGCGGCAAAGACATGACATGCGCAATGAGGGAAGTGAGGAGAGCTGTCCGCCCCACGCGCAGAAGGTGCATCAGCTCCACAGACCCAGCAGCGAGTCCAGCAGGGGTCACATGTGCAGGGGCAGCTGTGCCTGGTGTGAAGGCACATGCATATAGACAGCACATCGACCAATGTGTAGTCTGCCCACATCCACAGTCCATCATCATGCGGACATAGGAATTGAACACAGGGCAACACATCTTAGTTGGTGCACCCACCGTGACCAACAATGCGCAATCATCGACGTACCCGCCCTGTGCATGGCCCCCCACCCAACGGAGGCACATCCAGTGCCACCATCCCACACACACAAGCCTTCCACGGAACATGCTGTGTCCAATGGTCAGTACAGAGTCAGCGCCCATCTGGTGGATCCTGAACAGGAGACACATGCACACACATGCCAGCTCCCACTATGTACGTCTGCCACCTGGCACGTGCAATGTAACCTCTCACCTGTGACGTGTGACTGCAAGCACACAGCCGTCTTGGCATGGGGCTGTCAATGTGGACACCAGTCAATGTTTCGGGAGCTGTGATCCGTACAGTGCTGTACATAGGGTGCAGTGCTGACACCTACTACTGTCTCATATCCCCTCGTGCCACAGGTCCCACTTGTATTGGCCGCTCAGCCCGTGCCCACATCGTCGTCGTCGTGTGCCATACTCATCCAGCCTCGGAAGCAGTTCCATGCTCAGCAGACACTCATGTTGCCGTGGCGTTGCCGCTTGACGGATATGCAGTCAGTCCCCATCAGCACGCCCCGCAAGTCATTGGGGCCTAGATCCCCATGTGCATGCACATGGCAGTGGTATGTCTCACTTGCCATTGCCATTGTTGGGAGACCTGTGTAAGTGTATTGTGGCCGTGCCGTCCCAGCTTGACAGCTGGGCTGTGGCTCATGTGCTTGCTCAGTCATGTCAGTGATGTGTATGCGAAATTGCTATGTGCCGTGTTGCTTTGACATGTGTCCTCTGCCATTTAACCCAGGCGGAGACCGAACATTGACCGCCCATACCAATTGCTGGCGGACATGGACGATACAGAGGTAATCAGGAAGTTTCGGCTGGACAGGCCAACCATGCATCGACTGTGTGCCATGTTAGAGCCCCATCTCCGTCCCCGCAGGGTGTATCCGACTGCTGTCACCCCCACGGCTAAGGTGATGGCCGCCATGCATTTCTTCGCCACTGGGTCATTCCAGCACACAGTGGGCAGTGGAGGAGGGATGTCCCAGCCCATGTTCAGCAAGGTGCTGAGGGATGTACTGGCAGCCATGATGCTGTACCGGAACAGGTACATCAGATTCCCCAGGGCTCGTGAATTGGCGGCAGTGAAGGGTGCATTCTATGCCCTTGGCAGAATCCCACACGTCGTGGGAGCCATTGACTGCACACATGTTGGCCTTGTTCCACCACAGGCCACTGAGCACCTGTACCGCAACAGGAAGCACACGCACTCCCTGAATGTGCAAGTGGTGTGCCTTGCGGACATGGTGATCACCCACGTGTGTGCCAAGTTTCCAGGCTCGGCACATGACGCACACATAATGCGCAACAGCATCTTGCCACGACTGATGGCCAATCTGCAACAGGATCGTGGCTGTATTGTCGGTGAGTATGTGGAGTGGTGTAGAGTGCTGGTTGTGCGATGCTGTCCCCTGTCCAGTTGGAATAGCAACGGTTCTCTGTGTCCCTCACACCCAGGTGACTCTGCGTATCCGAATGGGGCATGGCTGCTCAGTCCATTGAGGAATCCTCGCACCCCAGCAGACGATCGATACAATGAGGCACATGGGAGGACCAGACGTGTGGTCGAGCGTACCTTTGGCCTCCTCAAGTCCAGGTTCAGGTGCCTGGACCGCACCGGGGGTGCACTGGCGTACTCCCCACAGAAGGTGTGCCAGATAGTGGTGGCGTGCTGCATGCTGCACAATCTGGCCATTCGGAAGCAGATCCCCCTCATTGTGGATGACGGAGATCAACCAGGGCCCCAGCCTGCAGACCAGGACAGCTCGAGTGAGGTGGACAGCGGAGAGGAGGAAGCTGGGAATGTGCGCCAGCAGCTCATCGCCCGCTACTTCACTTGACGGTGAGTGTCCATGTACGACGGATGATGTGTCTGTATCTGTGCAGGTGTGTGTGTGCTGTGTCAGGGTGGCCGTATGTTCACTGCTTGCAGTGTGTCAACGCTCCATGGCCAGGGTAGTATGCCACTGTTGGTGACTGTGGCATTGTGCCCTATTGCTCTGTGCGATGTGTGTACATTGCTTGTAGTTGTTGACATGTACTGTGTGATGGGTGTGTGACACACTCATTGAATGTGCTCCTGTTCTGTCTCCCACCCCTAGGTCCCTACAGGCCCTCCGGATTCCATTGCCATGCCACGCATCAGGTGCCTTTCCGCCCAAGGTGGCCGTTGTATTCCGTACAAATAAAACACAGGGCACAAACAGCAGTTAGTGAAAAAGGTGCATTTATTACAAACTGTGACATGTGATTGTGTGTAAGGTGATGACAAAAGTGGTGCGTGCAGTGACAATGAGCTGTCGGTCATGGCTGCGTGAAGCTCAGGGTGTACCCACTGGTTCTATGTCCATAGTCCAACACACACATGCCATCCAGCTGGCTGTGTGGAGTGGGATCGTAGAGCAAGTCAATGCAGTGGCTGGTCAAGGAAGGCTGGCGGAAGGCTGGCTGGCTGCCTCACTTGCGACTGGAGCGTGCGAAGTCCTCCCGGGAGATCTGTTTCCTCTTCGGACGGCCCCTTCCACGTTTGGGAGGGGGGTGTGTGGTGGCGACCTGCTGGTGGTGGGTGAGGTGTGCTCACTGGCTGTGGACGCAGGGGAAGTGGACACTGCTGCCCGACCCTGCGCCCTAGCAGGTGGTGGCGGAGGTGGTGTTTCTGGCCTTGCCTGTGACCCCACCGCCACCACCAGCTGGCCCATGAGGTCCACGAGTTGGTCCATACGGGACACGAATTGGCCCATATGGCGTCCATGGACCTCAGCACCCCCAGCACCTCCCGCGTGTCTGTAGCAGACCTGGCCCATTGTCCTTGGGCCTCTTCATAGGCCCCAAGGACTCTGGCCATTTGAGGCAGGGCATGGCTCCCAGGGGAGGCTGGCGTTTCCCTGACCCTGCTCCTCCTACCAGTCCTGCTGCCACCGGCCTGCCCACTAGCCACATTGCACACCACGGTCCTCGCTGTGGCTCCCAGGGTGGATCCAGTCGGCCGGGCCACCACCTGCGCTGGGGCTGGTGCCAGCGAAGACGTGGTGGTGGTGGTGGCGGTGGTGGTCGGTGCGGCGATGGTGGCGGTTGCGGCAGTGGTAGTGGCCGCAATGACCGTGGGTGTGGCCGCAACGACAGTGGCAGCAGGGGGCTGGGACTGTTCAGCATCCCTGGATGATGGGTTGGTGGGTAGGAGGGGTCCTGGGGAGCGGCTGGGCCCTGCCACGCCAGATGGGCCTGCTTGGTGGTCCGTGTCCGAAGAGGAGGACAGATCCTCCAGATCCGTGTGTCCTCGTTGGGGGCTTGTGGGCTGGCTGTGCTGGCTGCTGTCTCCATCCCCAGCATCCGGCAGTTCGTCACCTGTGGAGAGAATGAGATTTGTTATTGTGTTGCACCTGGCGAAGTATGTATTTGTCGTCTGACATTGGCAGTTCGTGCAATCTCGTACATGGGTTTCCCGGAGGCGAGTGTGTGGCTGTGGCATCTGTAGTTGTGTGTGCTAGGCAATGGGACTGTGTGCTGTGCACATGTGGCATGGGACGGATTGGCCATGCCGATGGGTGTGTTGCTGTGCCCCTACTCATTGTGACTCTGGTGTATGCGGGCTCCAGGCCCATCCTGGGTCTGGTTTGTACTTTGCTTTTGGGGTTCACATGGAACGCTTAGGAACGCATATGGCAACATGGGGGCCATGCCCCAGATTCGCATTTGGGAGGGGATATGCTTTTGGGGTTCAAATGGAACGCTTAGGAACGCATATGGCAACATGGGGGCCATGCCCCAGATTCGCATTTGGGAGGGGATATGCTTTTGGGGTTCAAATGGAACGCTTAGGAACGCATATGGCACCATGGGGGCCATGCCCCAGATTCGCATTTGGGAGGGGATATGCTTTTGGGGTTCAAATGGAACGCTTAGGAACGCATATGGCAACATGGGGGCCATGCCCCAGATTCGCATTTGGGAGGGGATATGCTTTTGGGGTTCAAATGGAACGCTTAGGAACGCATATGGCAACATGGGGGCCATGCCCCAGATTCGCATTTGGGAGTGGATATGCTTTTGGGGTACATGCTGTGAGCCATGGGTGCCGAACGTGACATGTGTTGTGGCAGCATGACAGTGCATGGTTTGAGGTGTGTGCATGCTTGACATGGCCTGCATATTTGCTGTCTGTTGTGATTACTGGACATGGCATTGGACGCATCGTTATGAGTGAGTGATAGTTGTGTGCCAGCCAACGTATTGCAGTTGTCCCATCTCCTTGGTGTGCGTGCTGCCCTGTGCCATGTGCATCACTGCAGTGCTCGGGGGGTGTGGCCCATGTTGTGTGTTGTTGCTCACAGTGTGTCGTGCGCTTAATTGACTTCTGGCACATGGTTGGTCATGGGCATGTGTCTTAGCGTGACTGCTGTATGTGTGGCAGCTGTGCGGATGACATGCCTTTCATGAGACTGGGGCTGACGGATGGGATGGATGGTATGTTGTATGTGCATGGTGTGTCTGTGAGTTTGATGGGTTCATTGGTGTTCGTGTGCATTTCTGTTGTTCCGCTCTGTTGCGTCTAGTGTTGTTTGTCTTACATAGGAGTAGTTGTGGGGTGTGTGGTTGACAGGCAGTAGGGGCTACATGGACAGGACTTCAATGGTGTTTCGGTTGTGTGTGATGAGTTGCACAGTGGCTGCCGTGTGGGACTATATTCAGTGTGGCTTGTGCATGCAGACGTGGCTCCTTGGGTGTTGCTATGTCTGTGATGGGTCATGTGGGGTGTGAGTCTGTTGTTCATGTCCGTGTGCACATTGTTCACTTGTTCGTGACGGTGGGCGGTGCTGCGTGTTCGTCTGCTACGTGACATGTCCCATGTGTTGGTCGTGTTATGGTCCTCATGCCTCCAGTAATCCAGCCCTGTCCAGTTTCCCACCTGCAAGTTGTTCGTGCGTGCACTGTACTGGATGCCACATGGCTCTAAGCGGGGGGTGCTCCATGTTGCAGGTCTGTGGGGGTGGGGGGGTGTTGTGGGTCGTGGGGGTGGCTGGACACCCACTGACACCGATTGCTGTGGACCGTGATGTCTGCCTTTCGGCTGTCGTTGTGCACTGCGGTGGCTGACACGTGGCTGTGGGGTGTGGGGGATGCTCCTCCTTGCTGTGCTGTGGGACTGGGGCCTGGTGTGTGTTGTACTTGGGCTGTCCACCCTCCCACCCACTGCACTTTGTGTTCCTGCCACTTACCTGTTACTTGTCGGTTAGTGCAGCTGTGGCGGACACATGGGTGTGGTGGGTGCTCGTTGTGGCGCTTCTGGCATATTTGGGGACCTGTTGGTGGTTACGTGGCTGGCTTAGTGTACACATGTCCCCACGCATCTTACAGTTGTTCGGTTTGGGCTGTGTGTGGTAGTGTCTGTTGCATGTGTGTGTGATGTGTTGTGTATTGTGTGCTGGACATGGGGGTGTTTGTCCCTGGGAGCTGTGGCATGGTAGTTGCGCATGTGAGTACATAGCGGTGTGCTGGTATACATTAGTTTGTACTTACCAGCCTCCACTCCCCTGCTAATCCGGCGAGGATCTCCGGATGGATTACGACTCGCACCTTCTCCTCCCACGCTTTGAAGGTCTTAAAGAGCGCGGGATTCCCTCCGCCAGTGACGGCAGCCAGCTCTCTGTTTTTGCCCTCCTTCTTCTTGACCAGGCTCTTTACGTCATTCCAACGTTTGTTAATTTCTCCTCTGTTCCTGGGCAGGGTCCCGACTGCATTGACCTGGTCTACGATCCGGTTCCACATTCTGTTTCTGGTGGCTAGTGGTGTGTGCTGGACCATGTTCCCATAGATTTGTGGGTACACCTTGATGATCTCGTCGACCATGACCGTCAGCTCCATGGGCGTGAACTTGGGCATCCTTTGTGGTGCCATGGTGTTTGTGGTGCTGGTGCGGTGTGTGTTGTGTAATGTGCAGGGGGTTTGTGGTGCCGGGGTGTGGTGGTGGTGGTGGTGGTGGTGGTGGTGGTGGTGTTTGGTGGTGGTGGTGGTGGTGGTAGTGATGTGTGCGTTTCTGTGGTGTGCTGCTGTCCTTGCTGTGTCACTGTGTCCTCTCCTCTCCTCTCTGGTTTGCAATGTAGCAAGGGGTTGTGGTCTGTGGGAGTGCTGCTTTTGTACTCACCTATGTGGGTGTGTCCTCATGGTCTGTTGTTTTCAGGTGTGTTGTGTCTGGGGTTCTGGCCTTTGTATTTTTTGTTTGTCCGGGGGGTGTTTTCGGGATGTGTACTGTGCTTGTGTATTTGTGCGTGCCTTGCTGTGTGGACTTGTTGGCCATGTTGTGTGCTATTGGTTTTGTGTGCGGATGGTTTCTGTGCAGGTACGTTGGCGCCATGGCTTCTGCCGTGTCGATTCTCATCGGCGTTGTTTGCGCTGGCGGGCGGTATATTTGTGGTTTTTCCGCGCTCATGGCGGTGCGATCGTAATTTCACGTGCGGTGTGTCGGCCGTGTGGGCGGGCGGTTTTGTGTTGTCGTGCGTGTTTCCGTCCGTGGCGGGCGGTTTGACTCCGACTCGGACGATGGCGGGCGGTATTTTGTGTGATTTTTCCGCCGATGGCGGTTTTCGGTTTGTGTAATCGTAATGGCGTGGTCGGTGTTCAGGCGGTGTGTGCGGGCGGATTTTTGCCGCTTCCATGCCTGGCGGATTTATTTACGCCGGGTATCGTAATGGGCCCCTAAGAGTCAGGAGAAAACTGAACCCGAACACAAAATGGGACAAGCAGGAGCAAAAATCACAGGAAAAAATGAGAAGCAGGCGGGTGGGTCTGTCGCACTGGCAAAAATGGAACTAGAAGCATGGTGGCGAACTATAACATCCAAACTGAATTTTTTTATACCAGAAGTAAGCAAGAAAGTGAAAATGCAGAACTCAGAAGGTAATAATGCCTTCTCGAGTTGGGCAATATAAACACAACATCATGAAGACTGCTATCTTGAATGGGCTGAATGTCCATGTCCTGCCTCCATAATGCCACTGTCAAGGAAAAGAGTTTCCTTAAATGGTGCTGGGAGCAAACACCCAGTGCGAATCACTTCAATGGAAATACCTGGAGAGAAACCCCAGAGATGGTCTCTCTCCATTAAACTCTTCTTCCCAGCTGTCGGCAAAGAAGAACTTCTGCTGCAACTTCAACCATCTACAGACGGGCGACGGACCCAGGTCACAATGTGCTCTTGTGTTCCAATTACCTCCATGGAACCCGGCACTAGTCCCCCACAACTAGGTTAGTGCGCCATGGACAGAGGACCCTGCCAGAAGCTCCTCTAATACGATATTGAGTGCCGAGACCGCGGCGATTCGAAGAACACATGCCTTGAGGCATCTGTCCATTGTTCATTTCGGGCAATGCTCCTATGTATACTACAAATATTACAGCTGACACAAAACCTATTCAGTGACAAGCCTCCAGGTATGCGCTGTGGCATCACTTTTCGCATGAATAATGTAGAAGAGACACTGTCTGTGCAGGAGCCTGTTTTTGGGAGCCATTTCTTGCTGAATTGGAAGGTATGCTATCCGTTTCTCACCAGAAACTGTTGCCAGTAGCCATGCCTCAACCATTCATGCACTTTGTTTTTTTGTAATATAGCATCACAAAAAAAGTCCCAGGGGTAGATGTGGTAAGCCAAAGGTGCTAAGGTAGAATGTAGGGAATTTGCCAGATGTTTCTCAGCTAGAAACAAACTATGGAAAAACTGTGTGGAAATAAGCAGGGAACAAGGAATAACAATGAAATGTTTGTCGAAACCACTGTTACTGTATCAGACACTGCTTCTATTCTGCTGTGAAGCTAATCTAAAGCATCACAGAAGAGGACAGAGGTTTTGAAAACGTTTCAATCACTGCCCTACAGCATCTCCATCACAGTATGTGTTCTTTGCCAAATTTCATTAAGTGTTGCAGATATGTGTAGAGACTTGAATTAGAGAAGTTGGCTGTTTCTCACTAAATAGGATTAGCGAGATGCATCAGGCATTGTAATGCATAGAAGTGGAAGTAAACAAGCCTTTTAAATGTAGACCAATACCTTTAGGAAGAACGGAATTCCATACTGTGACACAGCTCACAAAATGGAGTCGATGGCGCAAAAACAAAGGTTGAAACTATTTTCAGGTGACATATAGAATTACACTTCAGACAAAGAAGGACATTAGAGGTGGCAACTCTAGGGAGTAAGTTTCTATCAACACCAATATATCTCAGGGATCACCTGGACACAAAGAGTACACTACATAGAAAAATATAGGCCAGGGAAACAGAAATCATGGTCGGTCAGAATAGAGAGATCAGAAGCATGAGAGTGAGATGCACGGTGTTGAACAAAACATGGATGTCATTGGTGATCAGTGGAGATGGATGATTTTTTGTTCTGTAGGATTAGGTTCATGGATGATCTTCCTGTAATGAGATGGCTTCTGCTGACAACTTTGCATGCGGATAGCGATGGAGATGCCCTTAGGCCCTGTGGTTGGGTATGCACTGATGGGGCTTAACGAGAAATGACTAGAGCCTAGTCATGGTGCATAAGAATCTGGGCGAAGCTAGGAGTTGAAATAGTTGGGTGGTGATCCTCCAAGATAGAGTGTACAGAACAACTGATTGACCCAGGGAGCATTAGGCATGGACTAGTGGGTTAAGATCAGCAACGTGCTTATGGCCAGCCATCTTGGTGAGCATGCGTGGAGGGGAGAGAGTAGCAAGCAGGTTGAAGAGAACCTGGTTTACGAAGTTTGGAAATCTGCCATGGGTAGAAAGAGTAATGTGGGAGCCTGAGTATAAGGCTGTCACTGCAGTCCAGTTTAATTAGGACCAAGGTGATGATTAGATTTGTAGCAGAGTGGAATGAGGGGTGAACGGTTTTTGCAAATCTTGAAGAGGTTGGATCAGACAGTCATAGCAGTGGCAAATTCGGAGAGGCACAGATGGCAATCAAAGTAGACTGTGGTTTCTGGTGCAGGGTGACAGAATAATACAATCCAGGGCATATGATATAGGTGATGGGAGTGATAAAGCTTTACTAGAGGCTACGCTGAGGAAGGCAGGTTAAAATAAATCAAGGTTCTTCATAGTTACCATGTCAAAGCCAGCCAGGGTCTCTGGAAACTGGGCTTTTAGTTGGATGGCAGCCTGGATTGCGTCTTTAGCAGTGGTCTCATTACAGCCCCTTGAGAAACAAAAGATGTGCAAAAATCATTGATAAACAGGGGGAGCTATTTTATAATAAATACATTCCTTGTTTCGAAAGTAGTTACTCATAACTGCGGAGAAGAAATGAGGAGGAGCTGAATGATGCCTGTAGTCTCAATGTGAAACAGGGCACCTCTCCACAGTGCAACAGACTATCTTTACCAAATCTCTGCAAGGCAAATATACAGGATCCCTACATCCAGTATAAAGAGGTGCCCATCATCAATACTGTCTCTGGGATCGGTAATGTGGGTCTACTACTTGCAGAGCAGAAAAAAGCCTAGCATTCCTTGACTGAGGAGTGAGGGATGTCCAGTCACTCTTAACCAGCTCAGTTAATAGTTCTCTACTAAGGAATATTCCTGATCCATCCTACATATCCTTAGGAACAGGCAAGCTTCTCTGCTTCTGCCATCCAACATGGCAACGGTTCACAATTGCCTGCCTCAAAAGTGAATCCTACTGAAAAGGACTCATTTCGAGGTTAAAAACAGTGTGTAATGTTAACAGCAAAAGAATAAAAACGTGCACACATAATGGTCTTGCCCTAGACTGAAAACGTTCTGGAAGGAAATTCTAAGTCATGTAAATGGGGTAGTGGAATACCCAATACGACCCGACCCTAGAACTAAACTACTGGTCTTAGGACCTACCGAGATAAAAAATTTATCTAAAACAGACTACAGATGGATTACCAATACGCTATAGGACGCAAAACAGCTAATAGCACAAAAATTGAAGTCCACAGCTGCTTCAACAATACAAAAATTGGAAATTAACCTATGAATGTTACTAGCAAAATGGACATGGGAGCTAAAAGTAAAGGGTTGTAAATATGATAGCGCGTGGCAACCTCTGGCAGATTATCTGACGGTGCCAAGTTGCCCAAAATCGTTGGGATCACTCTGACTTACTGGTTAGTCTGTGGACTATTTTTTAATGGTGAATTAAAAATTAAGTAGTAAAAGATGATGTGGTAGAGGGTAGAAATGAAGACTCTACAATTAAAGTATGCAGTTCCTAATATTAACAGCAGGTGGTTATAATCAATCAAAGGCTCCACACAATGGTATAGAGCGAGATTTAGGAGGAGAATCTCCTCCTGTTGGAAAAAGACCCTCACACACCCAGCCAGCTAGGTGTCTTGCTTCATCATCGGGTCTGCTCCTTATCGGGTTGGCGCTGCAATACCCGATCGGCGCCCGAGATGGGGCCTTCTTGGCGGAGATCTTTATTCCTTATGCCATAGGGTGTAGTGCGTGTGAGGGCCCTAAAAGTAGTGTAGGTGCTAATGATAGGTGAATAAATGTAGTCTAAAATAGGAAATGGTGGTCCACTCAAAATAATTTTAATGAAACGTGGCCATCACCCTAATTAAAAATGAAAATGCGTATCTTACTCTAAAATTGTGAGATTATACGCTTATAATATAGGTCAACATGTTTCTTGCCTTTATTCTTAATAGATGGCAATTCCTCAGGACCAAAAATAGGATCTACCTACACTTTTCGGTGGTGGTCTAAAACTACAAAAAGTGAAGTAATAACCACTCGTACAGCACCCTCAAAAGTGATACCTGTAGATCTAAAAACCAACCTGCAATGAAACAGAGTAATGAACATAAATTTAGTCATATTAAAAATATTCGGGTAATTCAAGGACCCTGTGCCTCAATCAAAAACCATAGTGCAGCCAAAGCATGCCGAACACAGGTGACTGATGGCATGCGAAAAGTCTGAACTACATTTGGTGAGGAAGAAGTAACAACATATTAAAGAATGGCAGCTAAATGAGCATCGTTTTATAACTTACCCAAATTGGGTCAAGGATGCACGGCATCAAAACTGGCTGGCGAGGACACTAAAGTGTAGTGTCCTGTGGGAATTAAAAACAGAGAACAAATGCTGGGAGATTAAACAGCCAGAAACAACTACCTGTAGGTATATCAAGCAAAGAAGATGAAGAAGAAACAACATGACAATACCCAGTCGTATCGCAATCATGTCCATCAGTGTCAGTCTATCAGGCGAACAACTCAGCCCTTCAATGTCAATTGAAAAAGACAAAGGGCGTGGATTTACCAGTCTGCGCCTCCCGGTGTTGATACCTCCGCTGAGTCAGGTCAGCGTCAAATGCGCACCCGGTGCCTGTCGTGGTAAAAAAGCCAACGTTCCTCTGGTATCAACCACAAAAGAGAAATATCAGCTCAAAATGTAGGAGACTTTAGTGTCCTCGCCAGCCAGTTTTGATGCCGTGCATCCTTGACCCAATTTGGGTAAGTTATAAAACGATGCTCATTTAGCTGCCATTCTTTAGCTGCCATTCTTTAATATGTTGTTACTTCTTCCTCACCAAATGTAGTTCAGACTTTTCGCATGCCATCAGTCACCTGTGTTCGGCATGCTTTGGCTGCACTATGGTTTTTGATTGAGGCACAGGGTCCTTGAATTACCCGAATATTTTTAATATGACTAAATTTATGTTCATTACTCTGTTTCATTGCAGGTTGGTTTTTAGATCTACAGGTATCACTTTTGAGGGTGCTGTACGAGTGGTTATTACTTCACTTTTTGTAGTTTTAGACCACCACCGAAAAGTGTAGGTAGATCCTATTTTTGGTCCTGAGGAATTGCCATCTATTAAGAATAAAGGCAAGAAACATGTTGACCTATATTATAAGCGTATAATCTCACAATTTTAGAGTAAGATACGCATTTTCATTTTTAATTAGGGTGATGGCCACGTTTCATTAAAATTATTTTGAGTGGACCACCATTTCCTATTTTAGACTACATTTATTCACCTATCATTAGCACCTACACTACTTTTAGGGCCCTCACACGCACTACACCCTATGGCATAAGGAATAAAGATCTCCGCCAAGAAGGCCCCATCTCGGGCGCCGATCGGGTATTGCAGCGCCAACCCGATAAGGAGCAGACCCGATGATGAAGCAAGACACCTAGCTGGCTGGGTGTGTGAGGGTCTTTTTCCAACAGGAGGAGATTCTCCTCCTAAATCTCGCTCTATACCATTGTGTGGAGCCTTTGATTGATTATAACCACCTGCTGTTAATATTAGGAACTGCATACTTTAATTGTAGAGATAATATGTTGGGCATGTATGCTGGACCTAAGAAAATAACGCCCTTGATTTCCCTCTCTTTGTTTAAACTGATTGCACGGGCCTCCTTACCCGCGGGAATATAATTAATAGGTTACCAGGAAGGTACGATTAGTTCTCCTGGCCCAAATTTTGAGATGAGGGGTTTTGACTCTCCATCTTCACTTTAAATATCCCCACTAGAAACCCCGACAAGTAGTATGGAGGACTATCAGGGATTGAGCTTTGGTGATGAAGCTGCAGCTGAGATTTTGAGAGCACCATCACTTCTGGGGTCGGATGGCAATATTGCCTCCAGCAGCCAGTCAGAAGATTGGACTTCGTTAATTAACATGAAACATGAATGGCTGAAGGTGACTCTGCATGGAGCGATGATGACAGAGTACCTTAGGGCTAATATAGCCCCTAACGGCTTGATTGTTAATAATTTCCCACGTTTGTTTCTGGAGGATCCTGTCTTTAAGAAAGAATGGTCCCTAGTAGCATGGAAGTGTACTAGGGACTGGTTGATCCTTATAATCAATACGGCCAAGAGAATTGCAGACGCCCTACTGATAAGAATACAAACAGCAGAGGGTGCGATTAAGGTTATTGTCCAGGCAGCTGCATACAAGAGCAAGCTAGCAGAGATCAATGCGGAGATTACAGAAAATAGGGAATATTTAATGAAACAGAAAATTTCAAAACTCCAGAAAGATATTCAGAAATTCTCTGTTGAGAAAATCTATCCCTATCTCAAGGCAGATTATACTGCAACAGCTACTAGTTACTCTTCTGATGAAGGTTCCAACTCTTCACGGAGGGGTTCCTCATCTAACAGTGATTCCAGCACTGGGAGCTGGAATAACAAGAAAACAAGAGTTTTCCATCAGCCTAATTATCCTCCTTTCCATATACCACCATATCAGGGGCCTCCATACTGGCAATATCCAATGTACCAACAAGGCCCTCCGCCTTTTTCCAACATGGGGCAGAGCCACCTTTTCTAGACAGAGGTTGGGGCAGAGGAAGAGGGCGCAGAAGAGGACCAAAAGAGTACAATGGAAGGATTTGCCAGAACAATCAACACGAGCAGTAGAGACCAGGAGTCAGACAAGGGGAGGAGACATTGATCATTAACCTCTCACCCAGAGTCCTTTCACCGATTGAGGTCAAGGTTCTCCAAAAAGGTCTGGGTTTTGTCCCCACACCTCGAAATGATCAATTTCGTAACATTTGTGAAATACAAGGTTTTTTTCGCAAAATCCGCCTACAAGCCTTTTTTCATGATCAACCGCCACTAATAACGGGCGATTCTGGTTTGCACAGACCATCCACTTTTACACCTAATAGCAGCATGGTTCCCAACGAGGTGTTAACATTTGAGCAAGCAGTGTTGAAAGATCTGAACAGTACATCTACTCCTGCTCCTTATCACAATTTGTCTTCTATTGAAACCACTGCCATCTCAGACCTGGCGAATGATGTAAATATCATAATCAAACAGGCTGACAAAGGTGGAGCTACGGTGATCATGTCCACACTGGACTACGACAATGAATGTCGCAGACAACTCAGCGATAGGGTATACTACACACCGATTAGGGAAGACCCTACACCTAGGTTGAGTAGAATTATATCCTCTATGGTCTTTTCTGCTGAAACAGAGGGTTGGATTACCAAGAAGGAAGCAGAATTCCTAATAACGAAGGACCCCAAGACCCCTTATTTTTACTGTCTACCCAAGATCCATAAGGGTATCACCCCTGTTCCTGGACGACCCATCGTGTCAGGGATCGGGTCCATCCTGGAACCCCTCTCCAAGTTTGTGGATCATTTCATACAACCACTGGTTAGAGCCACCCCCTCTTTCATTAGGGACACCACAGACGTCTTACGTTTAATCGAGGGGACCCAACATCCAGAAGTAGTAGATCTCTTGGTCACCCTGGATGTTGTGGCCCTTTATACTAATATCCCACAAAGGGCAACCCTTGATGTTATTGAAGACGCCCTTATTCACAGTGATTGGGATTCACCTACTCCAGTGACCTTCGTACTGGAATGCGCCACTTTAGCACTCACAGAGAATTTCTTTGAATATAATACTCAGCTTTACCACCAGACACAGGGCACTTCAATGGGCAGCACATTCGCGCCTAGTCTAGCCTGTATGTATATGGCAGCATTTGAGGAGAGAGAGATCCACAATCCCAGGAATCCGTATGTTTCCAATGTGTTATTATGGAAGAGGTTCATTGATGATATCCTGATTCTATGGAAGGGAGAACGCACCAAATGCGATGAATTCTGCATTTGGATCAACACATTGAACCCCTATTTAAAATTTACTAACATCATTTCAGAAACAGAGATTCCATTTCTTGACCTATTGATTAAATTAGAGGGTGACAAGATTTCTACCACTCTATACCGAAAACCAACCGACAGGAATAGTCTCCTACGTTTCAGTAGTCATCATCCAAGGGCTCTCCGACAAAACTTACCCTTTGGGCAATTCCTACGTATCAGACGGAATTGCAGTACACTCACTGACTACAAGAATGAGTCTAACACGCTAAAGACAGACCTACTTCGAAGAGAATACCCCATACAGGTTATCGATCGTGCGTACAAAAGGGCACAGCATAATAACCGTGAGAGCCTATTGGAGGTCAGAACTAGAGAACCTGATAGGGTCATGACCTGTGTAACGACATACACCCCTGACTCGAATCGAGTTAGAAATATCATTTGTAAACATTGGAACATCCTTAACACAGGAACTCTGAAGCTTCCCAAACCTAGGTTCGCCTTTAAACGAACTAGTAACCTCAAGGACATGTTGGTACACACTAGACCTAAGAAACAACAGGGCAATACACAAAGGACACTTTGGGACTTACCGCCTGTCAAGGGTCATTACCCTTGTGGGTCATGCTCGGCGTGCCCGCAAACTAAGGTTACCAAAGAATTTAAGTTCCCTAACGGAGTTAGTTGGAGTATGGCTGCACACACTAATTGCAACACACCTAATTGTATCTATATACTGGACTGCCCATGTGGTCTTCTTTACATAGGAATGACCTCGAGACCAGTCAAAGTCCGGATAATGGAACATCGAAGCAATTTCAGATGCCATAAAACTAACACCAAAATGACCTGTCACTTCGAACAAGTGCAACATCCCCTGACTCATTCAATTGGGCCGTATTAGAAACCCACCCAGGGATGCCTACAAAATCATTGTTCCGTTTGGAACAACGTTGGGTCCTTCGACTAGCCACTGATAAAGGAGGGCTTAATGAGGATATTCCCTGGAGCCAATTAACCTAATTACCACCTTGGGCCCTTGTATTTCTGCACTTGATTTAGTGGTTTTGCTCCTTTTGTAATTTACTCGAACTCCCCGGACTCCTACCTGATGCCGAATGTTGTGCCTAACATATTACTTTAAATAGTTAACATTTCATAATTGTTGATTCCAACGAGGAAGAGCCCCTCCAATCTACTTAATTTAGTTATTAACGCGGATCTTCTATGAGATACACTAGTAAGGCTGGACCTACGTCCTTCATTTGTAGCAATACTTTCATTCCTGTCTTACATGACATTAGTCACACAGGTTTATCGCCATTTTTAGCGTCCATATTAGATTATGGTTTATGAGTCATTAATTCCTTTTAGGTGTTTTGAATCCATTCACTTTTTCTTGTTATCTCAAAACGAGACTACGCTTTTGGCGCCCTTGATTGCTACTGCATGGAGTTTTTGTCTCGCATTAGTTGGAGGAAATCCAACATGGCGCCCTAAACAGGGTTAGCGCTCGAGTCGTTACACTGTTTCAGACAGGAAGTACCGGAAGTTCCGCCTCCAAGCTCCGCCGGCCGCTGGTATTTCTTTGGGATCTTTACTCTGTTCGTTACTCCCGGACCGGCTGAGCAAGGGGTAGGAGCATCTCCGATCGGACTCACATGGAAGAGTAAGTAACAGAATAGTTAGCCCCTGTGTGTCCCTCATGGTTTTTCATTGGTTTGGCTTGAAGGGTATTACTAAGTCCCTTCAGTAAGTTATTTAGCTCTTGTGTGGGGTTTCTTTGACTTGGACGCTTGCCAACATACCGGTTTCACTACCCCCTCAAACGGAAGGATGTTGGTGAGGTCGTTTCTAAAGATCTCCTACATTTTGAGCTGATATTTCTCTTTTGTGGTTGATACCAGAGGAACGTTGGCTTTTTACCACGACAGGCACCGGGTGCGCATTTGACGCTGACCTGACTCAGCGGAGGTATCAACACCGGGAGGCGCAGACTGGTAAATCCACGCCCTTTGTCTTTTCAATTGACATTGAAGGGCTGAGTTGTTCGCCTGATAGACTGACACTGATGGACATGATTGCGATACGACTGGGTATTGTCATGTTGTTTCTTCTTCATCTTCTTTGCTTGATATACCTACAGGTAGTTGTTTCTGGCTGTTTAATCTCCCAGCATTTGTTCTCTGTTTTTAATTCCCACAGGACACTACACTTTAGTGTCCTCGCCAGCCAGTTTTGATGCCGTGCATCCTTGACCCAATTTGGGTAAGTTATAAAACGATGCTCATTTAGCTGCCATTCTTTAATATGTTGTTACTTCTTCCTCACCAAATGTAGTTCAGACTTTTCGCATGCCATCAGTCACCTGTGTTCGGCATGCTTTGGCTGCACTATAGTTTTGATTGAGGCACAGGGTCCTTGAATTACCCGAATATTTTTAATATGACTAAATTTATGTTCATTACTCTGTTTCATTGCAGGTTGGTTTTTAGATCTACAGGTATCACTTTTGAGGGTGCTGTACGAGTGGTTATTACTTCACTTTTTGTAGTTTTAGACCACCACCGAAAAGTGTAGGTAGATCCTATTTTTGGTCCTGAGGAATTGCCATCTATTAAGAATAAAGGCAAGAAACATGTTGACCTATATTATAAGCGTATAATCTCACAATTTTAGAGTAAGATACGCATTTTCATTTTTAATTAGGGTGATGGCCACGTTTCATTAAAATTATTTTGAGTGGACCACCATTTCCTATTTTAGACTACATTTATTCACCTATCATTAGCACCTACACTACTTTTAGGGCCCTCACACGCACTACACCCTATGGCATAAGGAATAAAGATCTCCGCCAAGAAGGCCCCATCTCGGGCGCCGATCGGGTATTGCAGCGCCAACCCGATAAGGAGCAGACCCGATGATGAAGCAAGACACCTAGCTGGCTGGGTGTGTGAGGGTCTTTTTCCAACAGGAGGAGATTCTCCTCCTAAATCTCGCTCTATACCATTGTGTGGAGCCTTTGATTGATTATAACCACCTGCTGTTAATATTAGGAACTGCATACTTTAATTGTAGAGATATTATGTTGGGCATGTATGCTGGACCTAAGAAAATAACGCCCTTGATTTCCCTCTCTTTGTTTAAACTGATTGCACGGGCCTCCTTACCCGCGGGAATATAATTAATAGGTTACCAGGAAGGTACGATTAGTTCTCCTGGCCCAAATTTTGAGATGAGGGGTTTTGACTCTCCATCTTCACTTTAAATATCCCCACTAGAAACCCCGACAAGTAGTATGGAGGACTATCAGGGATTGAGCTTTGGTGATGAAGCTGCAGCTGAGATTTTGAGAGCACCATCACTTCTGGGGTCGGATGGCAATATTGCCTCCAGCAGCCAGTCAGAAGATTGGACTTCGTTAATTAACATGAAACATGAATGGCTGAAGGTGACTCTGCATGGAGCGATGATGACAGAGTACCTTAGGGCTAATATAGCCCCTAACGGCTTGATTGTTAATAATTTCCCACGTTTGTTTCTGGAGGATCCTGTCTTTAAGAAAGAATGGTCCCTAGTAGCATGGAAGTGTACTAGGGACTGGTTGATCCTTATAATCAATACGGCCAAGAGAATTGCAGACGCCCTACTGATAAGAATACAAACAGCAGAGGGTGCGATTAAGGTTATTGTCCAGACAGCTGCATACAAGAGCAAGCTAGCAGAGATCAATGCAGAGATTGCAGAAAATAGGGAATATTTAATGAAACAGAAAATTTCAAAACTCCAGAAAGATATTCAGAAATTCTCTGTTGAGAAAATCTATCCCTATCTCAAGGCAGATTATACTGCAACAGCTACTAGTTACTCTTCTGATGAAGGTTCCAACTCTTCACGGAGGGGTTCCTCATCTAACAGTGATTCCAGCACTGGGAGCTGGAATAACAAGAAAACAAGAGTTTTCCATCAGCCTAATTATCCTCCTTTCCATATACCACCATATCAGGGGCCTCCATACTGGCAATATCCAATGTACCAACAAGGCCCTCCGCCTTTTTTCCAACATGGGGCAGAGCCACCTTTTCTAGACAGAGGTTGGGGCAGAGGAAGAGGGCGCAGAAGAGGACCAAAAAGAGTACAATGGAAGGATTTGCCAGAACAATCAACACGAGCAGTAGAGACCAGGAGTCAGACAAGGGGGAGGAGACATTGATCATTAACCTCTCACCCAGAGTCCTTTCACCGATTGAGGTCAAGGTTCTCCAAAAAGGTCTGGGTTTTGTCCCCACACCTCGAAATGATCAATTTCGTAACATTTGTGAAATACAAGGTTTTTTTCGCAAAATCCGCCTACAAGCCTTTTTTCATGATCAACCGCCACTAATAACGGGCGATTCTGGTTTGCACAGACCATCCACTTTTACACCTAATAGCAGCATGGTTCCCAACGAGGTGTTAACATTTGAGCAAGCAGTGTTGAAAGATCTGAACAGTACATCTACTCCTGCTCCTTATCACAATTTGTCTTCTATTGAAACCACTGCCATCTCAGACCTGGCGAATGATGTAAATATCATAATCAAACAGGCTGACAAAGGTGGAGCTACGGTGATCATGTCCACACTGGACTACGACAATGAATGTCGCAGACAACTCAGCGATAGGGTATACTACACACCGATTAGGGAAGACCCTACACCTAGGTTGAGTAGAATTATATCCTCTATGGTCTTTTCTGCTGAAACAGAGGGTTGGATTACCAAGAAGGAAGCAGAATTCCTAATAACGAAGGACCCCAAGACCCCTTATTTTTACTGTCTACCCAAGATCCATAAGGGTATCACCCCTGTTCCTGGACGACCCATCGTGTCAGGGATCGGGTCCATCCTGGAACCCCTCTCCAAGTTTGTGGATCATTTCATACAACCACTGGTTAGAGCCACCCCCTCTTTCATTAGGGACACCACAGACGTCTTACGTTTAATCGAGGGGACCCAACATCCAGAAGTAGTAGATCTCTTGGTCACCCTGGATGTTGTGGCCCTTTATACTAATATCCCACAAAGGGCAACCCTTGATGTTATTGAAGACGCCCTTATTCACAGTGATTGGGATTCACCTACTCCAGTGACCTTCGTACTGGAATGCGCCACTTTAGCACTCACAGAGAATTTCTTTGAATATAATACTCAGCTTTACCACCAGACACAGGGCACTTCAATGGGCAGCACATTCGCGCCTAGTCTAGCCTGTATGTATATGGCAGCATTTGAGGAGAGAGAGATCCACAATCCCAGGAATCCGTATGTTTCCAATGTGTTATTATGGAAGAGGTTCATTGATGATATCCTGATTCTATGGAAGGGAGAACGCACCAAATGCGATGAATTCTGCATTTGGATCAACACATTGAACCCCTATTTAAAATTTACTAACATCATTTCAGAAACAGAGATTCCATTTCTTGACCTATTGATTAAATTAGAGGGTGACAAGATTTCTACCACTCTATACCGAAAACCAACCGACAGGAATAGTCTCCTACGTTTCAGTAGTCATCATCCAAGGGCTCTCCGACAAAACTTACCCTTTGGGCAATTCCTACGTATCAGACGGAATTGCAGTACACTCACTGACTACAAGAATGAGTCTAACACGCTAAAGACAGACCTACTTCGAAGAGAATACCCCATACAGGTTATCGATCGTGCGTACAAAAGGGCACAGCATAATAACCGTGAGAGCCTATTGGAGGTCAGAACTAGAGAACCTGATAGGGTCATGACCTGTGTAACGACATACACCCCTGACTCGAATCGAGTTAGAAATATCATTTGTAAACATTGGAACATCCTTAACACAGGAACTCTGAAGCTTCCCAAACCTAGGTTCGCCTTTAAACGAACTAGTAACCTCAAGGACATGTTGGTACACACTAGACCTAAGAAACAACAGGGCAATACACAAAGGACACTTTGGGACTTACCGCCTGTCAAGGGTCATTACCCTTGTGGGTCATGCTCGGCGTGCCCGCAAACTAAGGTTACCAAAGAATTTAAGTTCCCTAACGGAGTTAGTTGGAGTATGGCTGCACACACTAATTGCAACACACCTAATTGTATCTATATACTGGACTGCCCATGTGGTCTTCTTTACATAGGAATGACCTCGAGACCAGTCAAAGTCCGGATAATGGAACATCGAAGCAATTTCAGATGCCATAAAACTAACACCAAAATGACCTGTCACTTCGAACAAGTGCAACATCCCCCTGACTCATTCAATTGGGCCGTATTAGAAACCCACCCAGGGATGCCTACAAAATCATTGTTCCGTTTGGAACAACGTTGGGTCCTTCGACTAGCCACTGATAAAGGAGGGCTTAATGAGGATATTCCCTGGAGCCAATTAACCTAATTACCACCTTGGGCCCTTCTATTTCTGCACTTGATTTAGTGGTTTTGCTCCTTTTGTAATTTACTCGAACTCCCCGGACTCCTACCTGATGTCGAATGTTGTGCCTAACATATTACTTTAAATAGTTAACATTTCATAATTGTTGATTCCAACGAGGAAGAGCCCCCTCCAATCTACTTAATTTAGTTATTAACGCGGATCTTCTATGAGATACACTAGTAAGGCTGGACCTACGTCCTTCATTTGTAGCAATACTTTCATTCCTGTCTTACATGACATTAGTCACACAGGTTTATCGCCATTTTTAGCGTCCATATTAGATTATGGTTTATGAGTCATTAATTCCTTTTAGGTGTTTTGAATCCATTCACTTTTTCTTGTTATCTCAAAACGAGACTACGCTTTTGGCGCCCTTGATTGCTACTGCATGGAGTTTTTGTCTCGCATTAGTTGGAGGAAATCCAACATGGCGCCCTAAACAGGGTTAGCGCTCGAGTCGTTACACTGTTTCAGACAGGAAGTACCGGAAGTTCCGCCTCCAAGCTCCGCCGGCCGCTGGTATTTCTTTGGGATCTTTTACTCTGTTCGTTACTCCCGGACCGGCTGAGCAAGGGGTAGGAGCATCTCCGATCGGACTCACATGGAAGAGTAAGTAACAGAATAGTTAGCCCCCTGTGTGTCCCTCATGGTTTTTCATTGGTTTGGCTTGAAGGGTATTACTAAGTCCCTTCAGTAAGTTATTTAGCTCTTGTGTGGGGTTTCTTTGACTTGGACGCTTGCCAACATACCGGTTTCACTACCCCCTCAAACGGAAGGATGTTGGTGAGGTCGTTTCTAAAGATCTCCTACATTTTGAGCTGATATTTCTCTTTTGTGGTTGATACCAGAGGAACGTTGGCTTTTTTACCACGACAGGCACCGGGTGCGCATTTGACGCTGACCTGACTCAGCGGAGGTATCAACACCGGGAGGCGCAGACTGGTAAATCCACGCCCTTTGTCTTTTCAATTGACATTGAAGGGCTGAGTTGTTCGCCTGATAGACTGACACTGATGGACATGATTGCGATACGACTGGGTATTGTCATGTTGTTTCTTCTTCATCTTCTTTGCTTGATATACCTACAGGTAGTTGTTTCTGGCTGTTTAATCTCCCAGCATTTGTTCTCTGTTTTTAATTCCCACAGGACACTACACTTTAGTGTCCTCGCCAGCCAGTTTTGATGCCGTGCATCCTTGACCCAATTTGGGTAAGTTATAAAACGATGCTCATTTAGCTGCCATTCTTTAATATGTTGTTACTTCTTCCTCACCAAATGTAGTTCAGACTTTTCGCATGCCATCAGTCACCTGTGTTCGGCATGCTTTGGCTGCACTATGGTTTTTGATTGAGGCACAGGGTCCTTGAATTACCCGAATATTTTTAATATGACTAAATTTATGTTCATTACTCTGTTTCATTGCAGGTTGGTTTTTAGATCTACAGGTATCACTTTTGAGGGTGCTGTACGAGTGGTTATTACTTCACTTTTTGTAGTTTTAGACCACCACCGAAAAGTGTAGGTAGATCCTATTTTTTGGTCCTGAGGAATTGCCATCTATTAAGAATAAAGGCAAGAAACATGTTGACCTATATTATAAGCGTATAATCTCACAATTTTAGAGTAAGATACGCATTTTCATTTTTAATTAGGGTGATGGCCACGTTTCATTAAAATTATTTTGAGTGGACCACCATTTCCTATTTTAGACTACATTTATTCACCTATCATTAGCACCTACACTACTTTTAGGGCCCTCACACGCACTACACCCTATGGCATAAGGAATAAAGATCTCCGCCAAGAAGGCCCCATCTCGGGCGCCGATCGGGTATTGCAGCGCCAACCCGATAAGGAGCAGACCCGATGATGAAGCAAGACACCTAGCTGGCTGGGTGTGTGAGGGTCTTTTTCCAACAGGAGGAGATTCTCCTCCTAAATCTCGCTCTATACCATTGTGTGGAGCCTTTGATTGATTATAACCACCTGCTGTTAATATTAGGAACGATACAAAAGGGGATGATGGACGGAACGTTTGAGCCAATCAAACACTCACCCCCAGTCAACTGATCTGGGTTTAATCCATCATCATTCTTTAGCTCACTCCACCACCCCAGTTCAGACATGGCCATATGCAAATCAGTCTGACCCTGTGCCTCATGGGAACAGTCCAGCCCGAACTGCCAAGCCATGTCTTCCCTGGACCGGAAACAAGCATCCTAGGACCGGTTTCTGGCATTTCAGCCGTCATCAGCCAGGCTTGCTTGAATCCAGTGGCAAAGTGAGCAAGGGACCCACGTCTGGGCATACCCCCGCCAACTTAGGGCGACCAAAGCGATACAAAAGGGGATGATGGACGGAACGTTTGAGCCAATCAAACACTCACCCCCAGTCAACTGATCTGGGTTTAATCCATCATCATTCTTTAGCTCACTCCACCACCCCAGTTCAGACATGGCCATATGCAAATCAGTCTGACCCTGTGCCTCATGGGAACAGTCCAGCCCGAACTGCCAAGCCATGTCTTCCCTGGACCGGAAACAAGCATCCTAGGACCGGTTTCTGGCATTTCAGCCGTCATCAGCCAGGCTTGCTTGAATCCAGTGGCAAAGTGAGCAAGGGACCCACGTCTGGGCATACCCCCGCCAACTTAGGGCGACCAAAGCGATACAAAAGGGGATGATGGACGGAACGTTTGAGCCAATCAAACACTCACCCCCAGTCAACTGATCTGGGTTTAATCCATCATCATTCTTTAGCTCACTCCACCACCCCAGTTCAGACATGGCCATATGCAAATCAGTCTGACCCTGTGCCTCATGGGAACAGTCCAGCCCGAACTGCCAAGCCATGTCTTCCCTGGACCGGAAACAAGCATCCTAGGACCGGTTTCTGGCATTTCAGCCGTCATCAGCCAGGCTTGCTTGAATCCAGTGGCAAAGTGAGCAAGGGACCCACGTCTGGGCATACCCCCGCCAACTTAGGGCGACCAAAGCGATACAAAAGGGGATGATGGACGGAACGTTTGAGCCAATCAAACACTCACCCCAGTCAACTGATCTGGGTTTAATCCATCATCATTCTTTAGCTCACTCCACCACCCCAGTTCAGACATGGCCATATGCAAATCAGTCTGACCCTGTGCCTCATGGGAACAGTCCAGCCCGAACTGCCAAGCCATGTCTTCCCTGGACCGGAAACAAGCATCCTAGGACCGGTTTCTGGCATTTCAGCCGTCATCAGCCAGGCTTGCTTGAATCCAGTGGCAAAGTGAGCAAGGGACCCACGTCTGGGCATACCGCCAACTTAGGGCGACCAAGCGATACAAAAGGGGATGATGGACGGAACGTTTGAGCCAATCAAACACTCACCCCAGTCAACTGATCTGGGTTTAATCCATCATCATTCTTTAGCTCACTCCACCACCCCAGTTCAGACATGGCCATATGCAAATCAGTCTGACCCTGTGCCTCATGGGAACAGTCCAGCCTGAACTGCCAAGCCATGTCTTCCCTGGACCGGAAACAAGCATCCTAGGACCGGCTGATGACGGCTGGAATGCCAGAAACCGGTCTAGGATGCTTATTTCCGGTCCAGGGAAGACATGGCTTGGCAGTTCGGGCTGGACTGTTCCCATGAGGCACAGGGTCAGACTGATTTGCATATGGCCATGTCTGAACTGGGGTGGTGGAGTGAGCTAAAGAATGATGATGGATTAAACCCAGATCAGTTGACTGGGGGTGAGTGTTTGATTGGCTCAAACGTTCCGTCCATCATCCCCTTTGTATCGCTTTGTTCGCCCTAAGTTGGCGGGGTATGCCCAGACGTGGGTCCCTTGCTCACTTTGCCACTGGATTCAAGCAAGCCTGGCTGATGACGGCTGGAATGCCAGAAACCGGTCTAGGATGCTTGTTTCCGGTCCAGGGAAGACATGGCTTGGCAGTTCGGGCTGGACTGTTCCCATGAGGCACAGGGTCAGACTGATTTGCATATGGCCATGTCTGAACTGGGGTGGTGGAGTGAGCTAAAGAATGATGATGGATTAAACCCAGATCAGTTGACTGGGGGTGAGTGTTTGATTGGCTCAAACGTTCCGTCCATCATCCCCTTTTGTATCGGTTAATATTAGGAACTGCATACTTTAATTGTAGAGATATTATGTTGGGCATGTATGCTGGACCTAAGAAAATAACGCCCTTGATTTCCCTCTCTTTGTTTAAATAGAAATGAAGACTGTCTGTGTAATATATTAATAGCCTAAACCCACCCTGGAGAGTATCTGAGATGGGGAGGGGATAATATAGGTGTATGAGGTAATGGAGATGAAGTGCATTATTGTCATTTTGAAAATAGGGCTTCAGCCTAATCTACCTGTAACCAGAATTTTGACAGAGAAAAAAAATAATATAACACAAATCCCTTTCTAAGCCACCAAATAATCAGAAACCAATTGAGTGGCAAAACAAATTAATAGAAATAAATCATTTGGTCATAAATAATAGAAAACAAACCAAAGAATAATGTAAAAAATATTCATATTAATTCAATTAAAAAAGTAAACATTTTGTGGACTTCACAGCAAATTCCTGGTTTAGTAACATAATTTTAATATTCAAGAGGAGGTTAAAAGTAAAGGAAAGCACTGTAGGGAATGGGTTAGGAAGAGAAATGAGGGCATAGAAAGTGACATACACCAAAAAAAGTGGTAAAAACGAGTAGAATTGGGGAAGAGGGATAATTTAAAATGGACAAAAAGGTGAAACACAATAGAAAGAGGAAGCTGAAGCCCAGGCATTTAATACCCCAACAGCAATTTAACATTTCCACTATGTCATCCTGTGGTATAGAGGAAAGGCATTATGGGGAAAAGGATCTGTGCAAACCTTGAGGAAAAACAAACGAAGGTACACATTTTCAAGGTTAATTATGGCTTCTTACACCTAATTTACACCTTAAATAATACACATAAAGGGCAATTTCGAAAAAGAAATTCTATTAATTGGTTTTCACAACCCGATTAATTGGACTTATATTGAAAATATTAAATAAACGGTTTTGGTGAAAGGCTCTCAGAATTTCTATGTATTTGTGTTTTGTGAAGACACATACAACCACGTGAAACAGACCAGTCTCAAAAACGTTTTACTCAAAAAGGATAATTTTGAAACTTATGGTGTATGGTACAGGGATCGAAAAAGTGAACAGGAGGGATTTTAAGTGGTGGTCCCCTTTTTCCCTAGCGGGACACATGTTCATCAATAATAGAAATGATTTATCAACTACCCCTAACGAGACACCTGTTCACCATTAATACAACTGATCTACTAATTTAGGGCATGTAGAAGTAGGAAAGGAAAAGAGAAATGGTAGTTATAGGACTGGTGCTACCATAAGTATCACCCATTTATATTCATGAGGTCTTAAACTTTTTTGTCCAATAATATTTTTAATATTTTCAGTGTATTAATTCACTAACGACTGCATATTTACCTTTTTTGCTATTCTGAATGCGTACTTTGTCTGAAACAAAATGACCATTATGTTGTTTTCAGTGTGACCCTTGTGCTGTAGACTCCGGCTCCAAAACGTTATCCCCCACTCCACTCCTTGTCTTGCACCCAGGACAAAGTTGCTCTGCTTCGAGACTTCCAAGTACCTACACTAGCAACCTCCTACCTATAAATTGAACATGGATAGATTTCTTCTTACCTGTAGCACTATAAATCCAAATTTTGCCTGCCTGCCTCTTTTCGTGGCTGGTATATCATTGAGGCACTGTCCAGTCTTTCTCCTTCCTGGTAGGTACAAAGTTTGTAGTAGGAAGAAAATTGCCAGCATCCTTGGAGCTCATTTTATCACCCTTGAAAGGGTGGTGGGCGAGTCTCTGTGGGCTTTGAAGGATTAAATCTTTTACCTGCAGGTTTCATACACGTGTGTAGTGCTTGATTTGTAAAAGAATGAGTGCTGGTACCCAAAGCTTTGCTCAGAAGCCCACATCGGGCACTATTAAATGTCAGGGTGGTCTTGAAACCACGTCATGTCTCTTTAATACACTTCGCGTATGGTCCACTGTCCATTTCCTGTAGGTTCAAACACTTCGAGACACTCCCTGTCCCTTTATCTCACTCTTGCAGGTTACTACTTTCTCCCTTTCTGTTTTTCCGTCTTTCTCTTTCTTTTTTCTCTATTGTATGTATTCTCCTCTTTTGCTCTCAGTAAATGTCCGATGAGGAAAAATATGTGCCGGTCCCCAAACATGACTGCTGGTGGGCCCCACCGGCTCAAATTAAGCACTGCAAATACAGAGCAACCACATAAATCCATTCAGCCAACTTAAATGTTAGGATAGAAACACAAAACAAAAGCTGCTCGTGTTGCTACTGGGCTTCCTACCTGTGCACTGTGTAAATTATTTTGACTCCCACGAAGTCTGGGTGCTCACTGACAAACTGCTCGGCCACATCTTGGTACGCTTGAAGGGCCCACGCCCTGTCATGCACTGTCCCGTCCAGTTCGTAGACCTGCAATATTAACAGCAAATTAGGTGGGAAAAACTTAGCCTGCAAGACATTTTTTAAAAATAAGAATTCTCCTTATTTATATGATTTGTTCTGTATTGTTCAGAGTCCCAGTATGTCTTCTGGTGAAGGAACAAATCTCCAAGAGTCCAGCGAGTAGGTACCAAGATAGTAGAAAGGCTGCACATCTGGCAAAATTATCTTTTCATTCTTTCTTTAAGGCAGAGGAAATTCTGCTGGGGTCTCACCACAACGAGGACTGCTTCCTGTGCGAGAGCTTCCGGGGCAACACGAGCAGCGCTGCGGAGCTGTGTGCAGTGAGGAGCTGCGAGCCGTGTCAGGGCGAGCGGCAGCAGCAGGTTGGGAAATTCGTTGAGGCCAGAGGCCCCCTAAGATTCCCTCTGCAGTCCTCCGCAGACCTCGGACCTCGACGGGAACCTCAAACGCGGGTCTCGCCGCAAAACCCTGCCGCAACTTTTTGCGGCGGCTCCGGCACCGGCCGGGCATTCAAAGGGTGGAGACGGGACGGGACGCCAACTGATCATCCGCTGACCTGCGGAGCCTGAGTCTGAGGAGCAGTGGGAGGCGGCAGCGGTAAGGCGGCTGACGGGGGCTGGTGGGGGGGAAGAGGAGCGGTCCCCACAACTCCGCCAGCCGACCCTGCGTCTGTCGTTCCCACAGCCGGAGGTCTTCCTCAGCCTCCGGCACCCCCCAAGTGCCTGTCGCCGTCCCCCCCTTGCCATCTTGCTACCCTCGCTGTTCTGCTGCTCTCCCCCTCACCTCACAGTAAGCAGCTGGGGTGGAGGAGTGTGAGGAGTGTGAGAGCGAGCGTGGCCCCTCACCCTTTGCCACCCGTTCTCGCCCTCCGCTCACCCTTACCTGCCAGGCCCAGCTTAGCTTAGCTGGTTGGTGGTTGGTGGTGGTGGAACCTGCAGGTGAACAGCTTGGGCACCAGACATATCCCGACCCGCTGGATGCCATTAAACCACCCACCAGATCCTGGAAAACTGGAAACTAGGAGCCGCTTTGTCATCGTTTGTCTGCCCGCCAGTCCGTTTTGCAATACTGTCTGGGTCAGTACCTGCTTGCTTGCTTGCAAATCAATCAGCAGCTGAGTAGCAGAAACAGAAAAGCAAAAAAAACAGGAAAAAAAACAGCAAGAGCAGAACTGATTTGTTCAACCGCCCTCCCATTAGAAACTGATAGATCCGTCCTTGGAAGGGCTCCCTCACAACGCAGCGCAACCAAAAAGCGCAACAAAAGCAGAGGGCAAGTGCGAAAAAAGTAGGGCAGAAAGCAGGGCACCTTCTGAGGACCCAGAATACTCCAAACATGAGGTCGGGCAGAAAAAGGGGGCAGCCAGAGGTCGTTGTGCGTAAGGCCAAGCAAAAAGGAAAAACAAAACCAATTCTGGTGACAGCCATGGAGGAAGGAGACGAAGCAGAGGGCTCCAGCAACCAATCACTGAATCCTGGAAGCTGCCGACCTCACCTATACCAACCAAAAATCTCCTCAAAATTCCAATTTTTAAAGGACCCGGCATCATCTATATTCTCCTCCAGTGGCAAAATCCAGGGCCTTCAAGAACTACTCCTCCCCCTTTCCCCCCAACAATCACCGACCACACTAGTCATGGTACAAGCCACAGCGGGAACTCTAGCGGCCCAACCTACGGTCCCCCCGCCATCACCAGAAAATACTTGCAAACACAAAACTAATAAAACTAATAGCCCGCCTGCCTTTCAAGAGGGGGAGGCGGAATGGCGTGCTGAGGAACACGCCACCTGTCGACCCTTGCCTATCCCCTCCCTAACCAGCAATGCCATAATCGGCTCAACCAACCTCAAAAAGCGGAAGGAAGTACAAAATGTACAAGAGTCTACAACAAAGAACGGCAAGGCCATAAACCCAGGGCAGGAGGTTTTAACTGGACATAAACTGAACTATTCGCCAAAACTTGATCACCACTTTAAAGCCTCGCCTCAAACAGACCCCCATACATCCCCTCACGACCCTAAAATACATTGAGAGGCCATCAAATCGGCCCAATTGTCCTCAGGTGCGGAAACAGGGGGCGACCACGACATTCCCAAAGAGTCCTCCGAAATATTATCGGATTCCCTGGTCTCCAGGGGAGGTGGGCAGGATCCCCTCTCCTACCTGGGATCACAGGAGTGGGCAGACCTAATAGCATCCTACGCATTGGAGACTCCTGAAAAACAGCTCCCGCCTATAGCCAGTATCAGTACAAATCATGATGCGACACAAGGAAATGTTCAAGAAATCATGTCTAGCAACTCAATCTCACGCAAAAACTCTCCAATTCCTACTTTGACCTCTGGTTCACCAATCCAACCCGGGAAACAGGCATCGAACACATGGGACATTTTATTAAATACAATGCAACGGACTGTTGACGTACTACATTACCAGTCAGACAAAATGGACCTGCAGCTGTCACTATTAGATACTCTGGCCCTCTTTGTGGGGGGAATAGACGAAAAACTAGGTCAACTAAACCTTTTAATCAGCAGAGCCCAGCAGGAAGCAAAATTGATCTGCAGCTGTGGACCCATTATTGACAAATTATCGTCACTCCCCTCAATTGTTTCCACTCTCATAGAGGGCCTGCCTAAGGGCCCAACCACAGAGAAATCAAAGGCAAATTCAAATGAAGCTGTGCCTAATGAGTCACCAAACAGGGACCCTATTGTCCAAAAAAATCCTGGCAACAGCCTCCCGATTTGTCATGAGGGCAGCCCGCCTACTAGGATCCCTCCGTCACCCAAGGAGCAAACACCAAAGCAGAACGCCAAGTGACGCCGCAAACTTAGGAGAAAAGGTCGAAATAAAATACCATCTCCTAGCCTCACAAAAGTTTATCCGTTATTTACAATAAAAAGACTACAGCAGCAAACGCAAGAACAAACAACTACAGCTCACATCCCCAAAGCTGAGGGAAGGTCCAATCAGCCAAAGGAAACCCACTCTATGGGAAACATGGAAAACACAAATGGGACACAAGTGGAAACACCACCTTCGGGGACAGCATGGTCTTCACTCAGTGGTCAAATTGACACTAAAGGAAATAGAATAACTAAAGTCAAACTGAAACAGGACGACAGCATTAATAGCGGAACGTCACAACCAATCGGGGCAAGGGAGCCCTCTCCTATCTACGGTCCTAACCAGGAGTTGAACTCCACCTCAATCTTACATTTACCACTTCTACTGGGCACCAATCCTAATATACCAACCCTGCAAATCGAGCAGCCAGCTCACATGACCAGTCAGGGCCCAGCTAAGGCATCAGGAGAAGCAAACCAAATAAACGAAAATGCAATTAGAGCATGTAATGAAGTGCAGAGAGCCCCTAACGAGCCGAGGACTACTACAATCGGGTACCTGGGTCTCTCTATAAATTCAGATCGCGGCCTAGAAGGCACTACAGGCCCTAGGCATCAAGAGCCCCTAATTCCTGATATCTCCATTGTATCGACTCAGCAACCAACAAACTGCTTCATGGAAAAACACTTGGGGCCAAACTCTGCAAAAAATTCTTTAATTGACCAAGCTAGGAATTCTGCCACTACTATCTTCACCCCAGAATACGAATCAAAAGGACCTTTCGATACTTTGAACAGAGGGAACATTCTCCAACTCCTAGGCACAATACCAACCTTGAAAGGCATACATTCTGCTGATCTTCTCTCAATAGAATTCGTTAAGCTGGACAAAACACAAGGAATGGAATCCACCAAAGCCACCTGGAGGACCATTGAAATCGCAAATAAAGTCCTGGAAGAACAAGAAACCTTTAAAACCTGGGGGATTCAATCCACAATGTTTCATAATACTGGATACCCATTCCCTTTACTTTACATAACAAGAGAAGGAGTAACCCGCAAAAGCCACAAAACTTCGTCTGTACTTGGGGGGGCCCGAGGATGGTCACCACAAAAAGAACATACACCGAATATACAATCGAGCACAGCAGTTAATAACGCAGCTGCCCCTGTTCACCTTCAGATCACTAGAACCATTAATACATCCGGTTACTCACACTGACAGAGAAACCCCACGAGGCATGGAGGAAATTCAAGTATATTTTCTCTGAGGATATGTTCATGGAACATCAATGGGCAAAACAATAAGGCCGCAGACGCTGAATTCCTTGGCTATCTAAAGACATTTGACATCATCCTACTGCAGGAAACATGGCAAGAGGAGCCTCTGCAAATAGAGGGATACACTTGTTTCCACACTCCTGCCCTAAGGAAAAGCAACTACGGCCGTCTATCAGGCGGCCTGGCTACTTACATCAAAATAACAAAAATTCATAGTGCGCAGGAATTACCGCCTCTACTCCCAGTTGTAAACACCACAAAGGTTCAATTAAATCTTAGTGGGAAAAAGGAGGAGGTACTGCTAATTAAGATATACCTCAATCCGAAAAAGAAAAAACAGGACTCAAAAACACTGAGTTAACACCTTTACCAACTGATGAGTACATACACTACTCCAAATTTCATTCTGTCAGGTGACTTCAATCAACACTTACTAGGTACCACCCCAAATGAAGACATCCAAGCACAATCTTTTTATTGGAACATTCCAACTCAATTGCATAGCGCCCAAGGAAAAACAACTAAGGGCGCCCCGGAGCTGTTAAATGATCTGGAGAACATTGGCCTAAGGGTATTAAATGGCAGATTTGTGGACGACTCCCCACCGGCCGCCTCATTTTACTCAGGCCATGTAACCTCCACAATTGACTACACCCTAGTGTCTCTCTCACTTTTTCAACATATAAAAGGCTACTGCCTAGGAGACAAAGGGGACAGTGACCATCGGCCTCAGGAAATTTCAATTGGTGCACTACCAGATAAATCAATTCCAAATCCAGTCGGAACGCATGCATGCCATACAATAAACCTCAAAAGAATCAAGTCATCCATAGCAAATTCCAGGGAAGTGCTCATGGCAGCAAAACAACAATTAAAGGAGCTTAACCAATCTACGGGAAATCACATACACATCTGGGAAACCTTTACGGCCACGTTTTCAAATTCCTACTCATCTGTAGTTCGGCACTCCATGCCCAACAATCCAAGAGTCCAAGGGAAGACCACGAGCGCGCAAAGGGCGATCCTGAAAAGCCTCAAAAAAGCTATAAACAAATCACTAAGGACATTGAAGTTACGGCCGGGGGACAAGGATCTATACCAACAGCTCCGCAAGAACAAGGCTGAACTTAGGAAACTTAAATGGGATATAAGAAAGTCACAAGAAAACGAACTTTGGGCTAAACTCCATCATGATTCTAAAGGGAATAACAGTGCACGTTTTTGGGCAACGATAAACAAATTCCTACAACCCGCACATGGTGGTCTAACAACACACATAACAGAAAACAACTGGACATCCTTTTTAGAACGTCATTTCAATCAACAGGTTTTTGGATTATACATCAATAAGGATGAACAGCTTGTATCTCAATTTCATACTACGACGACTGACGAGGCCGAGAAAATTGAGATCAACGCCGACATGATCAGGGAACAAATACGCAAAGGGAGGAAGGATGGTGCACCCGGGCCAAATGGGATTCCGACAGCTCTTTTTAAGCAAGACCCAGAATACTGGTCAGAATCCCTAGCTCCTATCTTCAGCTCAGCTAGGCAAACTGGGTGTTTGCCCGCATCATGGAAGGGCTCCATCATATCACCAATTTATAAATCGGGGGATAAAACCCTACCAAAAAACTACCGCTTAATTGCACTACTGGATGTAGAGGCAAAATACTTTGCGGGGAACCTACTTATTGAGTTACAGGAATGGGCAACAGAGCAAAATATAATCCCCCCTAGCCAAACAGGGTTCTGTAGAGAAACTGGAACGACAACCAACCTCTTAGCCATGTCATTACTTATTGATAAAGCAATTTTAACCAAACAAACTCTCCACTTTTGCTTCGTGGATTTTAAGGCGGCGTTCGATAACGTTAACCGAGCTAACCTCTGAAAGAAGCTGGCTCACTGGGGGGTTCCTCCGTCCCTCCTGAACCTACTAATAGAATTACATTCCAACACGTGGATACAGGTCAAGCTCGGCAATGGCTCCCACCTGTCGAGGCGTATACAAACAACTAAAGGCCTTAAGCAGGGGTGCGTTCTCGCACCCTTTCTCTTCAACCTCTACACAGCAGATTTGACAACAGCCCTTACTGCTTGTAATACGCACGCCCCCCGAATAGGAGGAAAAACCATTTCCAGCATGTCTTATGCGGACGATGTCGTTCTAACCAGCCACACTCAAGTAGGTCTACAACGGCTACTCAACACTATCTGGAAGTCAACATCGACGAAACTAAAACTTTGACAATAAACAGAAAAAAACGGTCCCACTCTTGGCTACTAGGAAAAACTGCAATTACCAACTGCGATGTGTATAAGTACCTAGGTGTCATGATCGACAAGGGGGGCCAATTTGCAAATCAGCTCAATGCCATCAAGAGGAAAGGAATGGTGATCGCGACAACGCTAAGACAACTGAAAACAAAACTGACAGGACCAACATTCGCCCCACTTCTCCGTGTTGCGCAAGCAAAAATTCCATCATCAGTTACATATGGCAGCGAGGTTCTGAGAGGCAGGAATGCTTCACTTCTGGATACCACCTTGGCAAAAGCATACAGAGTAATGCTAAACCTCCCGCCTTATACGTCGCCAGCACAGATACGGCTCGAGCTTGGCCTAACGAAGCAACTCCTCGCAAGGCGGGGCTCGTACATCAAGTGCTGGCATAAAATTAAGAACTCTGCCAGGAATACATTGAATCACCAGCTCTGGCAGGAACTGTGCAGCACATCTACCTCGCCGGCTAAAGCCTACTTGGAGGAGTCACTCGCCATAACGGGACTAGCCGATCTATGGGAAATCCCAACAACTCACTTGCACTTCAAGCACATCGTAAATAAGGTTATCAAGAAACGTTCTCTCACAGAAAACAAAGCCGCTTTTGCACACAGGAGCCATGCATGGATGACTCTGTGCAGCTACAAATCATTTGGGTCACAGGCATACTTTGAACTGGGGTACTCTAGGAAGTCTAAAGAAGCCTTTCTAAAACACAGGTTGGGAATCCTGCCAGCCATACCCCATCTTCCACCATGGCTGAGAAAGAACTACGGGAACTCATGCCGGCTATGCGGAGTAGGAAAGGAGGACATTGAACATATAATATGCTCTTGCATCAAGCTAAATGAGGAAAGGGTTGGCCTGCTAAAAAATCACTTTAATGAACGAGGCATACGCACCCGGAGACAAGCAGTACTCGCATGCTTCAACCCAATGGACCCACAACTAAATGGGAAGCTTGTTAAGTTCATGCTTCTGGTAGCATCCAAGCAAAAGATGCTCAGTACTGCAACCAGCGTATAATTCCCCAGAGGCTCCCAGCAAAATGAACTTTGGACACTCCGTACCTTTTAAACTATTTATGTGTGTATTAACATATAAAAATATTTTAATAGAGCATCGACCAAAAAGTCAATCTACCAAAATGTTTTTATTAGAACGTATTTTTGTAATGGTTTTAATTAATCAAAAACAAATAAAAAATTTACCTTACCTTAATTTACCTTACCACCGTGGTGACTCCTCCAACAGAGGATTTAACACTTCCTCTAAAAATCACAGGATTTTCCATTAACACTTAATTCTAAATCAGGCCCTGAATGTTATCACTGTATGTTTTCACGTGGAAACCAGGGAAAGGAACACATAAGTAACTTGATGAAGGGTACATACGAGTAACATGAGAAATGGTACATGTAAGTAACATGAGGAAATCACATAAAAGGTGGTAATTAAATTACAGTGTCTTTCAACTGGAGGAGGTCACAACTATCACAGATTTTAAATATTTATGGGAAATGCCTGGGGACAGACAAAGGAGATTCCTCAAATCCTGCTCCAGAGGTTAATAGAGGTGGCACATGCCGGGCTGTCAGCAATTAACTGTTGAGTTCCTTCGTATAATCAAGTACACCGAGTGTTTCAAGGCCCCTTGCCACCCTGGTCAGGAACTCCAGATTGTGGTGTCCCTCTAGGCTGATCCTTTTTCTTTATTTGGCTAATGTGTGTATAGCACATCAGTTCCAGCTGTTTGCGGACTCAGAACTTAAAGTACAACCCTATGCAAATGACACACAAGAGTATGTCCGGCTAAATATTGGAAGCACCACTTGGCAAAATTTTGTTTATTGCCATCTTTGAGGAATACTCGGCTAGGATCCAACTCCCTAAGACACAAAATAGTACCCTATGCACCTGCTCAGGTTTAAGCTCAGACCTAGGAGTGGTAGGGCCTTTTGAGCGGCAGGTCCTGTTTTATGGAATGCTCTTCCGCTGCAACTCAAAGAGTATCACCGTCCTTTGCCAGCTTCAAAGCAGCTTTGAAAACCTATCATTTAGACTCCACATCAAAACCAATAGACTTTTATCAAGGAGGGAGAATACCATAAACATGGCGATATTCATTTAGTCATTTCAAACAATATTATTTGACAAAGACTGAGACTAAGTAGAATATTCCTGCTATGTGAATAATACTCTACCCTCAACCTTCTGTCATATCTTGTACAGAAACTGGAGAGATCAGACTGCGGCAGAGCTCCAAGAAGTAAACCTCAACTGCTCCTTAAAACCTCTTGTTTCAAGAAAAGATCCACTATCAAGACATCCTTCTCCAGAAACACCCTTAAGACATAGAATGCTCTGTCCTGTTGCATAAGACTTATACCTTCCTTGTCCATCTTTAAAAAGATGCTGAAGGACAACTTACTACAGCGTGGCTAATTGTGAATGTCCTATGCTTTATCTCATATTTTCCACACCTCAATGGCAAGAATATAACTCCATTCCTTGTACGTTCTATTCACTTACTTAGTATGATGTGTTTCAACTGCTCGCAACTAATTTTTGTGTTCACTATAATCTTAATCTTGGCTACTTGTTGAATGCATATCTAAATCAGCCACTTTTCATATCCTGCGGTAGTCCATTAAAACCAACTTTATTCCTGCTTGTATCATTGGCATATTTATATTGTTGTACTCTCTATCAGCCGAACAGCACCTTAAAGCATGATGACACTTTTCCTGGTTTGTAGCGCTATATCAAGAACCAGAAATTAATAAATTGAACCTACAGTGCTGTAGAATGTAGTGAAATGGGCTGATCAGGCAGACCAGACAGTCTTTATCTGGCGTCAATATGTGGTTAGCTACAAGGAAGTTAGAAAGTATTACACTTGCATATTCTTTTATGTAACAAAGCCAGAGAAAGTGCATTTTCACACCTGCACGCCCTAAATTACTCACTGTATGGGAATACATTATCCATATTAAATATCTTCTGTGCTTTTTAGAACTACTGAAAGGTGGTGCTCTGGAACGTTTTCCTTCCTTCATTTCAACCTTACCTCTGCGCAAGGACTCCCCCACAACACATCACACACAGCTTCCGAGAACATAACCAACAAAGTAGAGTTCCATTTATAGGAATATTCAAGTGCTTCACCTTCCTGTTCACAAATACAAACAAACTGCTGGTCTGGATTAAGTTCATTAAGGGTTTTAGTTGCTATTTGTATAGTGTCTCATCTATCAACCCCTTCACTTTCAAGCACTCTCAATTTATGTCAACGTAACTTAATCAAGTGTATACAAGATTTCTATTGAAGACCACTGAATCTATGGGTGAGAAACCAGAATCTCATGACAAATAGCCACCTATGTGCCAACAACGTTGAGGTGAAGTCACTCGGTCACGACAGTCGAGACTGGTGCAGGGAGGCAGGGTTTCGTGCCAAAAGTCCACAGCAGGCTTCAGTTCTCATTGCCTCGCTGCTCTTCTTTGTCCTCTTCTGGATCTGTCTAATCTGAATTCCTGGCATTAAGGGTGCCTTCTAAATACTCAATTCAGGGGCGTTAAGGGGAGTGACAGGTAGTAGCCAATGGGTTACTTACCTCTAGGGTAAAGGTACAACAATAACTATCTGCTGTTGAGTAAAATTAAAAAACGATCAAAATACAACTTCACTGGAAGGGAAGTAAGAACACTCAAACAAGTTATAATCATAAAAAGCCACAGTTCCTTTTTTATAACTTTAACTTGTCTGATTTTTTTTTACTTCCCTTTTAGTGAAATTATTAAAAGTTGTGAAAAAGAAACCGATCGAGTTGAACGAAAACTAGCCAAAAAGGAGACTAGATACTGAAGGGCAAAATGCTCTCTGTGAAAAGAAAAAGATACTCACCGGTAAGCTCTGACAAAAAAAAAGCCCCATAAAATGTTAGCAAACATCTAGGCATCATCTTGCAACAGCAAATACAAAATTGACTCTATAACAGCAACCACTCTCCTGCTTGGCGAATGCCTGTTTCTTCTGTGGCCCCTGTGATGTGTTAGTATGTGGGAGAGATCTGCCATTTTCCTTCCACAAACACCCCACAGGGCGAGGTCAGTTAAGGGAGATGTAGCCTAACGGCCAGAGCTGCCAACTTTGGAACTGAAGAACCAGCTTTACGACCCAGCTTCGGCTCAACATCCTGTGATTCTGGGCAAATTACTTTTACACCCTAAGCCAAAAGAGAAAAAATCTGACCTGGTGTAATGTAATCTGGTGATTATGTAAAGCGCTTCAATGTCCTTAAGCTGAGTTTGCGTTATATAAAACTGCAAAAAAAACAAAATAAAGCCTGGTTTCATCCAGGGCAGTGTGTGCCCTTTCATTGCTGCCTACGTACGGCAAATCAGCATACGTTGTACATGAAAGCCGTCCCATGATATGCCATTGTGCGAGACTTGCCTGTCCGCCAGCGGTGATGGGTAAGGTCTTTCGTCAGGGTAATTTTTTAAAATGGGGATTATGAAACAGCAAAATGAGTATGGAGGGCCAGAGTATTTTTAGAGACCTTTCGATCTTATAAGGACCTTAACTAAGTGACTATTCACAGTGACACGTCTGAATCTATAGAAAATCCAATTAAACACTAATAAATGTTAAATGTCCACTGATACAAGGTAAAACAACTTGCAAGATTTCTTTAATTGGCAGAAACCGACAGCAAACATACCAACATGGAAACTGACAATACCTGTGGCAGTAATGCCCGCAGTTCGATGTACTGGATATTGTCCTCATAAAGCTCCTTTAAACCTTCATAAAAGTACTTCTTGAAGACCGGGGCATAGGAGACAAGGCTGATTGTAGCAATGAAGACACCCTCAAACCTTCTCCAGACGGCGCTCTGGGTTGGATAGGCCTCCTCAGGATTCTCAGTCACCAGGGACATGTTCCTCACCAAACTGATGAACAACAACAGTATGAGAGCAGTCAGTAGGAGAAGGAGATTGACTGTACATAAACAGCAACAACAATTTCTAAAAGTACTTAATCAGAAATACAGAAATAGATTGCAGATAAGGAAAGGTTCAGCTTTCTGCTCTATCCATATTTTGGTCTACTCTACAGTACAGAAGCAATTCTTTACCTCCAGCTTTAGCCTTCCTTTGTCATACTACTGTGCTCTCTGCCACTCATGTGGTTGTTTTTGTAGCCATATTATTACTACCATGGCATAAGAGGCTATCAATGTGGGATGCACAGGATTCAGAGAAGTAAAGACATACCCCAGTATGTTTAATTTATCACTAGGAGAGGGTCCATGACTGTCTACATTACATCGGTCATACACCTAACACCAAGCTTAACGTTTTCTACAGCAAGTGATATGGGATGGCCAATGGCCTCAACTCTTCCAAAATTTTATCATCACCTTAGCACCCCCATGAAGGCTAAAAAAACTGACTTTTCCACAAAAAGAGATCCTAAAATAGTTTTAACTTCTTTGTCCCTGTCCTTGTTGCATTCTACAGTGGCTTATTCAGTGGCATGTAGTGTTTCAGAAAGACTACCAACAAACTACTGGCAAAATCGAATGAAAGTTGGTGCATCCAAAGAGAATTTTCTACAAATAAGTATACCATTACTTTTCAATAGCTTTCATAATTCTAAATGGTAGTATCTTATATGTTTTCATATTGTTAAAATAGAACAGGTATGCAGGCTACCAAGAACTAGATCTATCAACCAGCACTTTAGCTGCATCTTCCAAACCCATTGAATCTGCCTCAACCACCTTATCCATCTGTAATTAGGAAGGCTACTGATGGAGCGAAGTACAGAAGATTTTGTGTGTACCCCGTTCAGACCAATCACCCCCCATAACAAAGTAATATATTAATTTTGATTGCTGTGTATTAACCAAACACACACATTACATGTGGGAAATGCTCTGCATTAACAGGTTTGATTAACATATTAATTAATGGTGTAAAACGCATGTTTTTATCTATTTTGCGCATTTAAGTAGTGTAATAGTGCATGTCTATGTTGTAGTGTACATTGTGCATTTCATGCTGCTTTTGCTGTATTTTAATGGCTTGCAGTGTGATGCTTTTCCGCTAGGTAACAGTTTTAGGGGATAAAATATTAGCACTGGTGGGTGGGGGGACAGAAAACACTTATTTTCTGTGTATTCACATTTTCTTTGTGTTTATCATAGTTTTGGCTGGTGGCCAGTTTCAAGATGGCTTCGTTTTTCCCGGTTCTGCGCAGTAGAGAATGCTTGCATCATCTGGCTGAAGGAACCTCGTGCATGCCTTGTGCTCCACTGAACTTTGCAACTCCAGCTGACTATGTTCGAGGCCATTTGTGTGAATGCTGGCGAGTGGCTGAGAGCCAGAATGATAGCACGAGGACAGTTGAATGCCTGCCAAAGAGAAAAGTCGAATGCCTGCTAAAGAATGACCACGTGGAAACAGCTGAATCCCTGAAAATGAACAGTTGAATCCCTGCCAATGAACATTTTAATGCCTGCTAATGAACTGTGGGACAGATGAATTTGTATCTATCAGCTTGTCAAAGATAAAGTTATTCACGGACATCCTGGGTGCGGAGAAATACATTGTCATGAACGGACATCCTGGGAGCAGAGAAATGCATTTTCATGACCAATCAGAGCAAGGGAAACGGCAAGAGTTGAAACATTTGAGGGTAGAGAGCCAGCAAACACAGTATACATATCAGACCAAAATTGGGGTTTTTCAGAGAAGTTGGTTGGAGAAAAGCTGTTTGCAGAGATGCTGGGAGTTTGAAACCATGCCAGAATGCCACTGATGACCCCTGTAGGTTCGAGACCGTTGCGGGACACTAGCCTGGGTGAGAGATGCGTCTAGGAGGCCAGGGTTACTAAGAAAGTTGGGGTTTAGTGTTGGTTAGGAAGGTTTTAGTGTAGGAAATCTTTAGAATTAAATGAATGTTTTTAACTATGGTTCACTGATCTTTCATTTTTGGAACCCTCTGTCAGTCACCTGACCAAGGATTGATTTTTAACCATTTTGAGAATAATGAAATGAATGCAAACCTACATTTTCTCTTCATGACTTTTATTAAACAGTTTCTTGATTTATTTCCTGAATAAATGGCAATGCTCAGTGAGAATTAATAGTGAGAGAATAAATGATAATTTTCTTTATGCAAATTAATTACATAAAATCTTTTAAATGATTTCAGGTGTTCGTGATTCTTTTAGAGTCAATTAATTATGCAAATCAATGTATTGTTGTAGTGAGGTTAAGCTGGTCTTGACAATCACCATCAACTTGCTCAACTAATTGGTCCATCGACCTAATTGGCGGGGTACATTGATGCATAGATTAGTTAGTAAAATTATGTGATGAAAACAAATGTTGGTGTAAAAATCTGTGCTTAAAGGTATCCCGTGATAGGAAATAATTCATGCAACCCATTGTAGGATTATTAGCAAGGGTCTGGGGGTGTGTGTGACAGGGTGTGTGTACTTCGGTGTTATGGGCCCCACCGGAGTGACCCGGACCCTGGGTTGGTGATAGTTTTCTGGGTAAACGCTGCATCAGTTAAATGGTAGCAGAGGATGGTTATTATTGACAAGTTTGGTGATTAGTAATGGTTATTTTGACTAGTTTAGTGTATATATAAAACCCCAATATTCAAAGGTTTATGTCTAACACTTTATGTTGAGTTTGTGTTACGTTTTATGTTGTCAATTGTTTTCACGCTTCCGGGAAGTAGGAAGTGGAACACGTGTGGCAAGAGAAGTCACATGGAATAGTGCATTGTCTGAGTTCATATTGGTGATAACACAGGTTGTGTTATGATAGGGACATTCTCAGCATAAAAGGTGCGTAAGTGAAATAGTGATTGGTTTTCTTGTGAAACTCTGGCCTTAATTCTCAGGAGCAGTATAGTCTCCACATGTGTTTTATCACCAGAGAAACGGGTTTACCGCTTGCTTGAAAGAAGGGTAAGGTAGAGGGAAGTGCTACTTTATCGGCGAAACAGGAAAATTCTGTGGTAGGGTAAAGGTAAGCGCTGCCTACTGGAAATACAGAATTCTTGTGTAAATGGACAAAGCTATCTCTTTGGTTTAGCGAAACAGGCAATGGAGATGTTTTATGTTGATTACTAACAGGTTTTAATTAAAGAAAAACGTAAGAAAAGTTTGCCGATAAAATTTTGTAAAGGAGGGGTCGGCAAGAGCAGGAATAGTGGGAAAGGCTGACGTCAGAAAGACCGCGCTGAGATTGGTCAGCTGTAGAAAGACGAAGATTTCACTGATTGGTGCGTTAGTGTGAGACGTGCTGGGATTGGAGAATCACCAGAGTGACGTAGACGCCCCGGGTTGGTGCGTTAGTGAGAGTCGCGCTGGGATAGGTGGATGCGGAAGTAACGTAGAGCTTTCTGATTTGCTTACGAGTGTGTTTCCACAGTGGTATTGGTTGGAAAGGAAACCGCGCAGAGGAAGCTGATTGGTAGAGAGTTTGTGTTGCACTGACGTTTCGAGCTGAACGCGAAGACAAAAAGTTAAGTGAAAAATGTATTATATTGGTAAAGAGAAGAAGAAAGTTTCGCTGTTTGGAAAGGTAAAAAGATTGTTTGTGAAAAACAAGCCTGCAGTAAAGCAGGAGTGGAGACTATTCCCTGCCCCGGGAACGCCTGTATTTCACATGCTAATGAAGCATGGCTATCACACTTGCGTGTTTGTAGAAAATTGGGTACGATATACGAAAGGTGATGGTGCGCTTGCATTTCCTCCAGAAGGTTCTTTTAACATAGAGGTTTTGCGGCATTTGAGAGAAACAATGGGGAAACTTGAGCCTAAACTTAGACCTATGCAATTTGAAGCTTTAATGGATTGGGAAAATGAGGTGAATGAGAAAGAACGACACAGATCAGGAAGAGGTTATGATTTTGGTTTGGATAAATATTGGAATGAGAATATTGAGGACAGAATATGTAGATGGCAACAGGTGGATGTACCAAATGATTTGTTTTCTGTCAGGAGTATGGGAGGATCTACAGGAGGTAAAAAGAAAGAGGAAAAGAAGCATGTTCAAATTTCAGGCTGTAGGTACAGTGATACTAAAGATGAGTTGCTGGATGACATGCTGGAGAACAGACCACCTCCATATCAAGGGAGTTTACGACAGTGGTGCCAAAGGCACCGCCAGCAGACACTACAAAAGTTTTCCAAACTGTTCCAGTTCCCATAGGGAGTAGTGCAACAAATAGACAGGAACAAGTTCAAATCAGTAGTACAGTAACGAAGCCAGAACTCCTTCAAATGAGTAGTACGATTATTTGGCAAGAAACACAAGTGATAAATAGGTCAAATCATGAAGAAGAAGAAAATGAGTTAGCAGTCAGGACACGAGAATTGTCTGAAAAATTGAAAGAACTGTCTATGAATATGGAAGCTTTAACAGTCCCGATGAATGTAGATTCTGAAATTTCTGTTTGTAAAAGTGAGGTAGAGAAAGAACATTCACTGACCATACTGTTAAATGAGGCAAGACCAGATCCTAGAAGAGAGTTATTCTCTGAAAGTGTTAGGAATAAACAGCCTAGTGTGTCCCGAGTTGATACACCGACAGATCTGACAAAAGCTCCGACTTACGCGGTTGGAACTCAGATACTGGCTGAAAAACCGACTGGATGGTTGCAGGAAACGAAAACTAGAGAAAGATTAAAGGAAGTCTCTTTGGGTCTGACAAGTGAGGAGTTGGGAGAAAGGGAAAGAAGTGGCTATAGAAAAGATGCAGAACGCCAACAGATAGATATTGCAGAATTAAAGGTAGACATGGAGGAATTAAATTTTTGGAACGGTAAGCATGAACAGATCAAAAACAGGAGTGGATATCTCTAAATATAGGGATTTTCAGAAACCATATAGATTAGATTTCACAGAAAAAGGCATAGAAAACTTAAACACTACTGGAAGAAGAGCTAAAATTAAAGAATTACTGAGATTGCTGAGAAAGAGGAGGGATGTTGAAAAATGGAGAAGCAAGTGGAGAAAGAAGAAAAACGAATAGCTGATAGGGGATCATTAGCATTTCCTGCTGCTCACAAATGTGAAACTGACTACATTACCAGAGGGAATTGGTTTACAGATGAATTGGCAAAATATTGCACAAAACAGGATTGTTCTTTGAATCAGGCACGGGCGAAGGAAGACACTTTTTCCCAATATCTCATGCTTACTAACACAGTAGAAACATGGAAAGAAGTGAGGCAGTTGCAGGATCAGGCAAGCGATGAGGAAAAGGAAACGTGGGTAAAAGAATGTTGCACACAAAAAGAAGAGGATGATGTTTGGGTCTACCAAGATGAAAGAGCTGTTATGCCCAATAGTATGTTTGCCCATTTTTCACGCATGTATCATGGACAGGCACACACAGATAGGGAAACTCAGTTTGACAACAAAGTTATCAGTCTGAGCTGTGAAAAACTGAGCACTAAAAAGAAACTGCATTGTGCCTATTGTCCAGAAGCTTCTGGAGTTGGTGAGCAGGTGAATGGCACAATGACAATCAAACTAGTAGAAATGTGTGATTCCACTGACTTGAAATGGCCTGGAATCTCGCCTTTGCGGGTATGGAAACGAGTCACTACTCCATCTATTATGTACTTATCCAGTGCTGCAAAACCTTCGGCAAACTCTTTAACGGCCAACACTGAAGCAAGAACAAATAAGGACTTGCAGGTCTGCCGTTATAAAATGCTTTGGAGGCTCGACAATCCAACTGGCATGCAAGGCGATAACGTTTTTTAGCTTAGCGGCAAAAGAACTAGAGAAGAGTGACAGATGAATTAAACATGCCTTCTCAGAATTTTGGGTTTGGACAGCCCGCGATTGGCCTAAACCAAATAAGCCAGAAGCCCGATTTGTCCTTGTAGGGCTGGACGCAACCAAGAAAATCATTTTTAACATCAGTTTTAGAACATATTTTAACGAATTTAATGTAATTTCATATTTAAATTAGTACTAATGTTTAATGACTTAAGTATTTTGTGGGTTAATTGTATCGCGTTTTTATGATTTTAAATGAAATCAAATAAAAGTATTCTTTTTTTTTTTTTTTTATTAAGATTTTTTTTTTTTTCCAATTAACACAATATTGTCATAACAGCCATACGTATCATGTCAAGTATAATACAGTACATATGAACACTCTGCATACTGCTTAAATGAAACCAATATATCTTTTGTACAATGTAGTAGCACAATAATGTCCTCATATTTGTATACATTAACAATTTGTTTTGAATAGATCAGGATTTTCTCGTAAGTAGACGGTGAGAGGTTCCCAGAAGTCGGATGGCTTGGCAGTAGTGGGCAATTCCTCAGCATATATTAAAAAATTATCCCTACAGTAAAGAGTGTCCGTAATCCATAGTTTTATTGTAGGTGCATGTTTACTATCCCAGTGCATGGCTACTCTCCGCTTTGCCATTAAAAGCATTATTGCAAGTAGTTTTTTCTTTTGGGATTTCATAGGTAGTCGATGATTTAATAAACATAGTTGCGGTGTGCAGCCGATTGTACACGACATTATTTTTCCCAGTAAACAAATCACTTGTTCCCAGTATTGTCTAATTCTGTCACAAGTCCACGCTAGGTGAATGAAGTCAGCCTGATCCTGCCCGCACCGTTTGCAATGCGCCCTGTCTCGTAGTCCATATTTATATAGCTTAAGTGGGGTATGGTACGCTTGGTGTAGGTATTTATAATGAATAATCCTAAGATTTCCGTTTGGGGTTAATAGTGTAGTTAGAGAGCAGCAAGCCTTCCAGTCATCATCAGTCAGTGGTGTTTCCAATAGGGTATTCCATTTGTCTCGTGCCTTATGTGTGTTTGCATTTATCTCTACTTGTATTTGGTTGTAAAGTTGTGTCACCATGTGAGTCCGATTTGTTGCGGTGATCAGCTGTTGTAGCGAGTTTAATGTGGGTGGCTCATCTGGGTATGTGGGATAAAGGACCCTGATCGCTGCTCGCAGTCTGTGATACGCAAACTTGAACAGCATGGACTGATTTGTGATGTATGCAAGATCATCTGGCGTGATAAAGGTGCCATTGGGGTAAAGGTCTCCCATTTTTGTTATTCCAGCTTGCGCTAGAAGTGTCATGCTGCTGCTTTCTTGCGTAACTGACAAGCTCGGGTGTTGTGCAAGTGGCATGTTTGGTGCATAAATAGGGGTTTTCTTAGTAAGTATACCAATTCGTTGCCAGGCATCAGAAGTAGTCCGGACTGTATTTATCTCATTTTTAGATAGATGTGGTCGATGGTGTACTAATATACTGGCTAAGGCGATAGGGTTAGCATCGCCATCTTCTACTGCTAGATGTGGCAGGAGCTGAGCCGGGTGATACCAGTGGTATGCGTATTGTGCTTGGGCACATAAATAATATAAATATAAATCGGGCAGTGCGAGCCCGCCTGCGGCATAGGGAGTACTAGCGTATCAATACTAATCCGTGCTTGCTTACCCGCCCATATTAATTTGATAAGCATTGTGCGCATCCTTTTAAATATTGGAGTTGGAGGGGTATCGGAATATTTGTAAATAAATAGAGCATCTTAGGTAAGATCACCATTTTCACTAGGGATATTCTGTCCGCCACGGATAGGGTAGCGTTATCCACCTTGTGATTTGTGTGTCCACTTTATCAATTGCGGTACCATAATTATATCTAATGACCAGTTCTGGATCTCGGTGAATCCATATGCCTAGGT